>JAOYSI010008561.1:0-11441 GCA_025775065.1 Hiodon alosoides | reverse complement strand
AAGCTAGAAAGATTCACCAGCAATGGTGTCGGTAACATGCTACGTTTAGGACAGCATTAAGATGTTTCAGCCGCCTCACTTTGGATTTGTTTTTTGCTTTAGAATGGATTTCAAGGGTTAACCGCTACTGACCATGTCCTTTGCACTAAGATATTGACAAGCAAATAAATCTTCTCAATCAAAGCTGTCTTTCTACTTTGCATTTCCTTCCCTCAGACCTTTTAGACTCACCAACGAAAGGTCATGTTTCAAAAATATAGCTTTTAAAAATCTGTAAGGAAAATTGATTGCTTTAGGGGACATTCTGTCTACGCTAAAAGAACCATCAAATATGTTTTCCAAAAGATATAACATAAGTTATGCAAGTTGTCTCCGTTTATTTTACTATGTGTCAAGCACAGGGAGAGTGGGCAGAACGTGGCTGTATGGGGCCTTCCTTCTTTGTTTCCCTTTTTATAGTTTATATATTAACTGACCCTATGGGGAATGAACACTTCTGGGTCATACTTTTGTGTCTAATCACTTTTAATTGTGGAACCTTAAATCTGAAATTAAAATCAAATATGAGGTGATCCAAATGAACTAAAGACTAAGACTTGCCAAAAACTGATAGTGGACACTGTTTTAGATACTATGGAATTTAAGTATAAAAATTAAGAAACAACATACTAATTTCAAAAATCCTAATATCAATAATATTAATTGCAAATGATCCGCTCTTTGCACACATAAACACTAAAGCTGAGGACAAAATACACTGCGTTACATGGTGAGTTACCTTGAACTTCTACCTTTTGTTCTGGAGAACAGCTATTCTGTCCCCTCACTAGAATCTCCCTTGTGGCCTGCCCTTCACACAAGTGCATTTATGTAGCAGGTGGCAATCAAGTAGGTGTCAATAATTAATATATAACAACCATCTGTATCACAATGTACCATAATTACAACGGAGCCATTATAATTAAAGCCCTTTGGGCAGTTAATATCTATACTCAGTGCTTGTGATTACTACCCCGGGGTGTAGTTAGCATCTAGGCAAACCAAAATGCTGCAAAATAAAATGATTATTGCCAAAATGAGCTCACATTGGAAAGTGCTGTATTTATGTGCCCACCTGCAGTTCTCGCTATTTTAGCACAGCAGACGTGAAAGGTGGGGGGTTATGGGGGTATTTAAAATAAATAAATGCATAAAAAGGAGAGAACCTGGAAGGGACCGATAGAAAAAAAATGTAGGCCAGTGGTATACTACTTTGGGAAAAAAGAGGGCTAGTGACCTTAAGAATACAACTCCCACAACGGAAACTGATGTCTGAAAAATGTACGAAACTTAAATTAATTCAGTAAATGTCCAAGATATGGAGGAAACATGTAATAAGTTGAGGAAAGCACACACACACACACACACACACACACACACACACAAACAAATTACATTCTATACACACATATTCACACACACATACACAGTGCCTTCAAAAGTATTCAGACCCCTGACTAATTCTGTCATATAATTGAATTACAAATCAACAATCATTTATTTGAAAACACAGGAACTCTATATCAATTATTGAAACGTGACATTGGTTTTATGTTGGGAAATATTTGTATGACAAAAAAAATGTAGCTTGCATAAGTATTTAGTCCCCCAAAGGTGGCCCTACCAAATTAATAATTTTGCTACAATAACAGCTGTAAGTCTTTTGGGGGAGTATGTACCTGCTTTACCATGTGTTGGAGTGATTTTGACCCATTCGTCTTGACAAATTCATATTTGCTCCAGATTGTTCAGGTTGGTTCAACGATACTTCTAACCTGAAATTTTCAAATGGTGCCATTTGATTGGATTGAGATGGGGATTTTGACTGGGCCACTGTAGGACATTCACCTTTTTGTCGTTAAGCCACTCCAATGTTGCTTTGCCCGCGTGCTTGGGATCATTGTTCAGCCGAAAGGTGAACTTCCTCCCCAGCTTTATATTTTTAGTGGACTGTAGTAGGTTCTCTAGCAGTTTTCCTTGTTGTAACAAGATTCCCAGTCCCCGCTGATGAGAAGCATCACCACAGCATGATGCTGCCACCACCATACTTTACTGCAGAGATGATGTGTCTGGAGGCATGGGCAGTGTTAGGTTTGTGCACACATGGCGCTGTATGTTTTGGTAAAAAAAAAAATCTATTTTTTTGGAATTGTTTTTTTCACCTTAATCTCATGTGGCCACAAACCCTTTTCCCACATCGCAGCTGGGTGACTGTCATGCTTTCTGGCAGACTCCAGACGTGTTTTAGACGGTATGTTTTGAGCAACGACTTTCTTGCCATCCAGCAGTGTTATACAGAGCTCTCAATATGGTTGCCTGGTGCACCATTACTCCACTGGCCTCTCTGTAGCTTACCTCGCAAGTCTCTTTCTTGTTTGAGCACTGAGTTTTTATGGAACGGCCTATTCTTGCCAGTGCCTGGGTGGTGTGATGCAGCTTTTATCGCCTTATTATGCATCCAACTCTGCTCACTGGGATAGCCATACACTTATTATTTTGTACTCTTTTCCCAATACATGCATTTGTCTGACTTTTTCTTTAACTTCTGTAGAATGCTCTTTGGTATTCATTATCAGATTCACAGCCAGACCAATGGTCTTTCAACAATGGGGGTTTCTAACGCAGAAAACCAGACAGCAATTTCAGTTTCAGTATACTTTGATAAATTATCAAAAAGAACAAAATTCGATTTTTAATTGAGTAATATTATATAATTGGTCAGGTGGCTGAATACTTTTGCAAGGTGTATGTATCTATATATCAAAGGATGTTTTAAAGGAGGGGTACCTTCAGGACCCAGTGCAGTATTATATATGGGGAGATCTAAAACACACATCCTGAGGCAGGCAAAGGGTCAAACACTGGTAAAAAGGGTCAAACACTAGTAAAAAAGGGTCAAACACAGAATCCAGGAATCGATAAACAATAGGGAGTAAGCATGGGTTGAGAGGTAAGCATACTCAAAACCACTCAGACCTGTAACCAGAAATAGCGAACGAGACATTGCAACAAAACAGTAACACAAAGGGGTATAAATAAACAGGACTTCTAAACAGAGTGATCTGGGGACAGGTGTGAACAAGGAAAGGTAATCAAGGGGCTA
Organism: Hiodon alosoides; assembly: GCA_025775065.1. Lineage (NCBI taxonomy): Eukaryota > Metazoa > Chordata > Actinopteri > Hiodontiformes > Hiodontidae > Hiodon > Hiodon alosoides. The sequence continues at coordinate 8,299 of JAOYSI010008561.1, read as the reverse complement.
ATTAACTCAATTAACATGGTGCACATGGAACAATTAGGGAAGAAAAAAAAACTAAACTCAGGGGATAGCGACCTCTGGAGACGGACTGGGGAAATACCCAGAGAGGGTATGACAGGTACATTTTGCATTGGAAAATGAAAGCTACTCCAATGTTAATTGATCTGAAAAAGAGATGAGCTGCGTAAAGAGTCAACAGTCGGCCATTGGTGAAGTCGCAGAGGTTATATCCTTACAAGCCTTGATTCCATGCAATAATTTTGTAGGTCTTTGCAATTTTTAAACTGAATTTTCTCTCCACAAAATAATCTTGCTCGTCTGGTCATATTGACTCTAACCAGCAGTCAAGAGACAACCATGTTCTAAATAATCAGTTAGAAATTCAAACCCAATGCTATTCTCAAAAGAAGAAGAGCAAAAGAGAGGTCCAGGATGGCTACCCTGTAAACACCTGTGGCGTGGCTGATGCACTTAAGCTCGGGCTTTAAAATACAAAATAAATCAAAAAGGATTATCCAGGTTTCTGAGTGAGTTCCACAAACTAGCATTTTTTATTCTCAATTAATATTTAGTTAACCTAGAAACATGTCTGTATGTTATTCGCTGTGGACTACATCAGGTTAATTTCATATTCAGCTCAAACCTTTTTATAACATAAAAAAAATGTGTCATGCAAAATATAAGACAAAAACAAAAACAAATAATTCTAAATCTTTTTCTTACTTATTTGCCCCTCATGTTAATTTTGGACTTCTCCCTCAGGAAACTTTAATGGGAGAGTAGTCACAATCCCCCGGCTGTATCCTTTGTTCCAATTCATATAAAACATATATTGAATTTCATCGTACTCTCAGCTGAGACAATACTGATTCCTTAAGTACTCTAGCATTTGAAGAGGTTTCCATATTAGTTAAATTCTCTTGAGAAATGCGGTGTAAATTCTAAACGATAACGAATCGCAACGCACGAAAACGAATGTGGATCAGTTTGGTTTTTCAATTAATTAAAATGAAATAGAAAACATTTAGAAATCTGAATAACCTATGAGTGTGGGTTCCCAGTGCGCCCATGAGAGGGGAGGGGGGGGGGGTAAACAGAGAAGAAACCTCGACATCCGCTCTTGGATCATTTTTAAACAGCTAACAGTGAGTCGTTAAAATGGATTTTGTACATATTTTCACATCTCAGCTATCCGTTAAACTGACACATAAATTACATTTAAATCAGGCGCAACAACTGAGCATGTTTAAAGGCACTCCTACAGATCATAAACTTACTGCATACCATTAAATTAAACATAAAGTTTAGACCATTAGGTTGTAACATGAAGAAAATTATTTATTTATTTATTTATTTATTTATTATGTGTATTGTATGATAAGAATAAAAATCCTGGCCCAAGGGCACAGCACTGGGGGAAAAAAAGTGATACTTCTAGAGGAAACAGAACCCATTACCTTGAGAGCATCTGAGCTATATAGAAATTCTCCCCAGAGCTTCTATTGTATCTCTTTTATTGCCAGAATAATGGGTGGAAAAAAAAACAATGGTTACAAACGCCTTTAGTAAATGTGATTACATTACTACAGTAAATTAATTCTAACTCTGACCCCCACCCTCCCAATGGTTTTACCATGTCAGTCACATTCTTGTCACAATCAGGCAAAAACGTTGGCGATCTCAGTTAACAAGTCTGGCTAATTGCTTCTATAAACATCAGTTGGACAAAGGCAGGCGTTAAGGGGGATGGGCAAGGCACAAGAACAATATTGGAACCTAAAGCAAATGTTCTGTAATAACAATTATGCTAATTTCTAAACAGAAAAAAAAAAAAAAACAGATTTCCGGGAAAGAAAAAGAAGGCTATTTTGACAACTTAATTACCTCTACATTTGAAATACTTAAAGTCAGGGAGATAAGGGACCAGGGAAGAGAGGAAACAAGAAAAGGGAGAGTGCAGGCTTTTGTTTTTTGAAGACAGGGAAATGGAAGGATTCCCTGGATGGAGTAACTATAGTGAAAGAGAAAGGGTAATTTTTGGTTGTTATTGATGTGGCAGCGTGAGCACTGAGTGTGGACTTCTAATTGGAGAAACAGGCCTATAGAATCCATCTCTGCATAGATTAAAATTAGTCGTGAAATTACAATGAATCTATCATGGGGTTAAAATAGCTCAAGAAGCATAAATTAAACATTTTTTCGGTGGTATTTAGGAAAAAAAAAAAAGATCATCTTTTGAACACCTTTCCAATGTAACTTTCTCATTGGTATCCCATGGTATCCATTCAAAAATAAAAAAAATAAAATTCATACCAAGAACTACTCAGAGAAATGACATGATATCCTGGCACGTTTCTGTGAAGTGGGAAGGTGTAGTTATGATATGCTGTGGCACCCCCACAGAAACGGATTGGTAACCTGCTTAGCACGTGCCATCCAAGCGGTGAACAGATGCCTCCTGTGCGTCACCATTCAGCACCATCAGTTACCTTGCAGAGCGTGACTGGACCCCACACAAACACATCACCGTTATACTTCATAACTGCTATATTAATTCCAATCCCATTTGTGGAGTGCCAGCCCCACAAAAAACACTTTCTGATACTGAAGTCTGACGTTTTTATTCCCGGTAATGAATGTGGCTTTTTTGACTTGTTTTCATACTTTTGTTTTCATAAAGACTTCATAAACAGCATTTGCCTGTGATTCTGCCAGATTTCGAAACAGAGACTACTTTGACCCCCAAATTTTTTTTTTTTAAATTCAAATTCTTTTTTTAGACTCAGGTCTCTGAAAATCATGTGCGGGTTTAAAAATTTGGTATCAGGTAGTATCCAATATGTGCAAATTGAATCCTCCTTAAAATGAAAACATGCACAGTCTAAAATGTAGTTCAGAGCTAATATATAAATTACATTTCTCAAAGTAAAGTTTTTTTTCTTATTTAGCGGATTAACGCATACAGTACTGTAAAATGCATGACAATCATATCAAAGGCGTTAAAAACATGGCTGGCATTAGACTTTTTTTTACTTTTACCCCTGAGAGGCCAATCATCTAAAAGCAGCCGTACCTCGCTGTGGAGCTGTCCAGAGCACGATCCCCCTGCTGCCATCACTCCAGTTCATGCTTGTAAGACATGCTATGAAGACTAAACTAAATTCATGTTGCATACTTAAAGGGAGCAAGCACAGTAGGGCGTTCCATGGAGCACTGCTGGAGTTTCTGCTTTCAAGCCAAGATCAGCAATCTGCCCAAGGTCTTCTGTCCAAGTAGCACAGGCACATGCTTGCAAAAACGAGTGGGTTGAAATCCGAGTGAATAGAATAACAGGTTCGAGAGCATGCGGAGATGCACCAAAACGCATAATCCCTGTTAGCTTTTTGAGAGGGCAAACACTTTGAGTGAGGACACATAAAAATGTCCTCACTGATTCTGTTAATGTTTTCACCGATGCTTTACTTAAACACATTTGTAGCTTACATACCACCTTCACAAAGGCCAAATGACATAATATATGATATTACAACATTCGTAATGCTTAATAATCATTATCCCAAATGACAAAGCAGCGCATAGTTATTCATAAACAACCATAATACTTGTTATGATACATGTTACATACATAGGTGACGTGACATAATGCCTTCATAAATTCACATTTGGCAATCCCAGCCCTGATTGGAGACTTACTCAATCCACGAGTTCCCGCCTGGCTGAGAACAGCTGTTCTTTGAGGTCAAGTATCTCTGCTGCAGGAGACGGCTGAAGAAGGTTCACTATCAATTGCCGAGGTGGTACAGCTATTCAGGGAGGGCTGTTGACACCATTAGAACGAGCACATCTTATCTGCTCTGTTCCGTTTCCATGCAATGCACACACATTATTTATAAAACATGAGCTACATCACCACGGACAGTGGGAAACGGTCCCACAAGTGTCAAGACCAATGTTCCACCTTGGGAGATTTGTGGAGTTGTGTACTGCTGGAATAGAGGAAGGGCAAGGCTTTTTACAATATCTAAGACTCGGTGTCGAAAAGTTTTTAGCTAGAAGACAACATTGCCTAACACTTCCTACTGTTTTAACCCCAATGGCATACTAATAGTGCTAACATTTCTGTTTACTGTTATCTTGCCACCAACACATCTATTTGTCCACTTCCTGGGAAGTGGATTCTGACAATACAATCGAGATGGCTCTTGCTTTGATAAGGGAAAGAACAGAAGGAATGGTAAAAGAGACTGGAATGCGTGCGTACATTGCTACACAACAAGCTACAAACACTACGCTTGAATCTGACGCTCCGCATTGCTATGGTGAGGTGCCACATAATTTGGGGTGTAAGCATTGTATATTTTCTTGAAGCTTGAAGTACTCGTCCTCATCGTTCCACAAAACGGGTAAAAAGCACTTTATCGGCACTTTGTATATTTAATAATAACATTTAATATTTTCGGAGTGATTACTATGTAGCCTTTCTGCATTGTTTGGAACTGTGTGGTATCCATTAACGGCTTTTTTTTTATGGTCATTTCGGTAAGTGGATTAAAGATTTGCATCAACAACCTTGTAAGTGGGTGAGTGACTGTTTTTTGTACAAAGGCAACAGGCCTAGATTTTTCCCTTTTTAATGGCTCTTTAATTAAAGGCTGTGACTTCTTTTGTTTGCATTATGAAGTGAAAGACTTTATCAAGCCTCCTGATTGGCTCAGTCGGTAAAGGTGTTTGCCCGAGCACAGACTGCATCCTATAAACTGCAAATTGAATCCAGCTCCTGTCATTGACCGAGTGTGACCAGGGGAGCCCAACGGTAAAGCTGTTGGCTTCCCGGTGTCCTGCAGGCTGGCAGTGCCATCAAGAGTGCCCCTGCCTTTCCTTCAATCAGGCCTGAGCACAACCATGCACATATCAAATCCAGCATAAATCACAGTGAACACAAGAAAGGCGGTAGGCTGCTTTTTTTACTCCCCTAATCTCACGCACACATATATAACTTGCCAGGAATTCACTCTTCTCAGTGAGCAAAATATGGACAGCAGATCCCCCCAAATACCAACAGAAACTCCGCCGGGCCCCAAGACACCAGACTCCAATGGTGCCGTAGCTAATGGGTAACAGGAAAATCAAATACGCAAGAACCATACTCTAAATGAGTCTAAAGCTATACACAAATATCACACTTACGTTGGACGTCGGGATTACCCTACAACATCGGAATTTGCTCTTCACCATTTGATTACATTGCCATGTGATTGTTTCTTCCTGATTCCTGTTTTTATGTCATCGCCAAGCTTATCGCAAACTAATAGGGGGAGTATTTTGAGGCATTCTGGGTGGTGGAAAGGATGTCTATTATATTTGTGGTCCGACCACTGTGCAACTCCTATAATAAATTGAACTGCTACATTATAATATGATTTTAAAAGATCGCTTGCAATTCAGGTCATAAAGGGAAATAAATATCTAGACAGAAAAGTATTTGACCAGGTAGAAGGCTCAATAATATTGGCAGTTTATGAAAAAAAAAAACAATCATCACATCTTCTGAAGTAATGCGTTTGTTGTATGGGGTTTTGTGAAAGTTCCTGCTGAAAACTGTGAATAACAACATCTCAGCTCCGCATAATGAAAAAGAGAAAGAGCACAATAACTGAGTAGCCCACATATTAAATTTGCTTGTCATTTAGATGGATTGATAGGACTTTACAGCACATAACTCTGTGTTCTATGATGATACTATTACTTCACATCCATTGGGGACAGGGCTATTGTTTTATCTCTCATTCACTTTTATGTTTGTGCCTATCCAGCATAAATTACTCAGCATTCATGTATGCGGTTACACAGATGCACGGAGAGTACAAGCAGTGCTTCTGCGGACCAGAGGGCACAGACACGACCCTGTCTCCCTGTCTTTCTGTGAAACTTGGGTCCAGAACTCTGCTCTCTGGTCCTGCTCTTTGGACCGTCACGTTCAAGTCCTGCCGTGGTGTCAAATTAATAACAGTGATTTATCTCAGGAACTCCCCATTCATGACTTTAAAGATAAAGAATTAATTATTGTGATTTCTCCTCCATCTCGCTGTGAAGGTCATATGGAAATAGGTTGTACTCCAGTTCCAAATTGTAATATGTTTGTGGTGATGATAAAACACAACGAAAAACACTCAAATGTCCCAAGCAACAATTTAAATTTTTTCTCATGTTCTTCATGGAAATAAATTGGGTTGGGGACAGAAAGGCTACAATTATATATATTTGATCTAATTTTAAGCTGACATGAATAAAAAAAGCAAACGGAAAGGACATTCTTATCCTGTTTTATTTTTTTCAGATGTAGGATTCCAATTCAAATCTCCAAGGGAAGATATAAACTAAATAAATAAATATATATATTTAATCCATTGTAGTCTATTACCTATGGAGGATATTTCCTGTCAAATATGTCATATTGTGTTTGTGTGTGTGTGTGTGTGAATGTGTCTTGTTTAAAAAAAATCAATTATTGTTGAAATAAATACATTTTTAAATATATTTTATAAATAAATACCACCATCTTTTTTCTATTTGAATTTAGATTATATTGCTTTTAGCCCTTATAACTTATTTCAATTTTATTTTCAGTGGGAATTGCTTTTACAATTCAAAGTGCACTGCAGCCCTCTGTCAATCAAAGCTAGTAGGCGGCATCTAATAATCAATTGGTTCGCTTACCTCATCAGACAGAAGTTGTCGATTTAGATAAGGGCTTGCTAATAAAAGCAAAATAAAAGTTGCAAACGTTGAATCATGCTCCCCATGAAGGAGGCATAAGAGTTAAAATTAACAGACAGGAGAATTTAACTGACAGTAAATTATCAGTGTCCAGCTGAGCTGGAAAGTCAAGACATAGTGTCACCATTCCTGTATGAAAACAAAGAAGAGGAGAGGGAAAATTACCACGCTCGATCTTCTATATTCAGCTGACGTCCGCAGATCTCCGTTAAAAAAACGTTGCACTCAGATTTGGACCAATTCAAAACTTTGGTAACCTGCTAATCAAATTTTGATGAGTATAAGAAATATACTAATAATTGAAAATAGAGAACGCTATTAAATACAAGTTTTATTAAATGTAAATAGCTGGTGATTTAATTAGCATGAAATCAGATCTATTTAAGAGACAATGGGCCCAGTTTTCCCAGGGCACGTGCATATGATGAATCACATTTTAAGGCCACCATGCACAAAAGTAAAAAAAAAAATGCAGACCCTATCCTGCTAAACTTCTATTTCTTGTGCCCAAAATCTAAATGAAGCAATGGCTTCATCATTGCCAAGAAGACCAGGGCCCCCAACAAAATACTGAGCTGCATTATAACACTTCTACTATACTGTATACTATACTATATACTACTATATACACTGTACTATACTTTTTCCAATAGTTGTCTGTCAGATCCTCCCACGTTCCATGTACATTCAGCAAGAATAACTTTTCAGTTGTCAAGCACTTTCATTTTCAGTGAAGTCCTCAGGAAATGACAACGTTGCGTACATTTCCGCCACCTTCTGGAGCTGCTTCTGGTTCCTCTGTCAGCCTCCTGTTGATTTATTGCCGTTCAACCTGATTTCACCAACGCCTAGCAGGCATCCATGAGCAGATGCAGTTGTGTGGTAATAAAGGATGAAAGAGTTGTTACCAGAGTGTGGGTAACTTGAAAACACAGTAGATGCTATGTTATTAGTGTCACATGCTACCTGTATTTTTTTAATAGGAAATCCTTTTATGATTAATGTAAAGGACTGCATTTTCGGAATTTGTAAGTATTTGGACATGAGTACAATCTATTACAGCCAATACCCATGGAAAAACAGGAATATTAAAAAGATCTGTCTTTGTTTGCCACACCAAACTCATCCAACCATGACATTATGGACCTTGCTTTGTGCACTGGGCACAGTCATGCTGGAACAGAAAAGTATTTCCACAAAGTTGGCCTAGGCCCCTTAGTTCTACTGAAGGGAAATCTTAATGCCTCAGCTAACCAAGACATTTTGGGAAATTCTATGCTTCAAACTTTGTGGAAACACTTTGGGGGGGGCTTTTTTGTTCCAGCATGACTGAAGAACTTGACTGGCCCGCACAGAGCCCTGACCTCAACCCTATCGAACACCTTTGGGTTGAACTAGAATGGTGATTGCAAGCCAGGTCCTCTCGTCCAACATCAGTATCTGACCTAACAAATGCTCTTCTGGAAGAATGGGCAAAAATTCCAACAGACACACTCCAAAATCTTGTAGAAAGCCTTCCCAGAAG
>JAOYSI010008559.1:0-11444 GCA_025775065.1 Hiodon alosoides | reverse complement strand
CCCAACAGCCCCTTCGGGGATGGTGAAAGCCCATTGGCGGGGGAAACGCTGCCTGCCATCCCCGTTACAGTATGTTTGTATTAGAGTGGTGAAGCGAACTATTAAATGTATATTACATTTTTTGGGTATTTTTAAAACACTCAATGCTAAATTAGAAAGCCGTGGTTAGACGAAAAGATTACACACGTTATAAAATCTTAGAATTGTTTTTATATCGCAAATTTAAAATGTGGAGTTTTAAACAACCACACCTAATTTAAAAGGTCTATGACGCCGGCGCTATATGCTTTGTTTGCACTGTCCGCTTGTGTAACAGTTTCCATGCGATGCCATGTGATCGATAACTGTAAATAGAAAGCAAGGTAACACAACAAATACGCCCATGAAAATCCTAGAAAACTATTGGCCAACAGCAGATACTAACTTCTGGAACTGTGATTGGTGGATGAGACGTCAGTAAAACAAATGTGGTCGAGCCCCTGGTTGATCAGAACTGTGGCTATATTCAAGGGCGGAGACACGCCATTGAAATAGAAAGCGAATTTTGACGTGAAGGAACAGAAAATCTGAACATCTTATTATTGTCTCGACAGCTCTGACGGTAAGTTCATATCTGGTGCTCATGTAATATTATTTTTTCTTCTTCAATGGCAGTAGCTCGCTAGATTGCAAGTACTCCTTTCTTAAACCTATATGACCGTAATGCTATATCAAAAACAGACTGACATCTAGCTAGACAGCTGCCAAGTTTCGAAATACAGTAATGTCTGATACGACTGTAAAATGTATCATATTCATGCAAAAACACAACCGATTATCCGGGTAAGTATAGCAGTAGTCGTACAAACGCATTATATAACATATCTATAGACCTCGTTTACAGCTTACATTAAACATGTATATACCTAGTTTACAGTTTAGGCTTCTATAAATGATTTCCCTTCATTAAAACGAAAATAGCAATATTAGCCTACTCTAACACGAAGACTAGTGATTGAGCACAAGCTGTTAAATTCAGCATTATCCCACCTATTTACAAAAGTGTATGTTGAAATATACCTTAATTAGGACAAATAATCAAATTACTGATTATTAGAAAAAGTATAAATCGTTCTTTATTAGCCTACATAGTTTTTTCCTTGTACTGTTGTTAAATTATTGAAGTAATACAGTACTTCACACATTTTCAACGTGCAAACAAGTTAGTATTTTAGTATTCAATGTATAAGTTGCCACGATTCAATATATTATATAAATCTTTAGATTTTTGTATCGGTTTGTTGTGACTGTCAACAGCGGCCAGCTGGAGGCTTACTGACAACAGGCAATTTAGGTCAAACTGACGGGCACTACATACTGCATTCCTAAAAATCATGGAGCTACCCCTTCCATTACAGTACCAACTCAGAGTTTTGGTGTGAAAAGGACGAATTACATTGTCTAATACATGTTAGACGTCTTGTTAGTTTATGTGCTGAAGTTTTAACAGGGCGAATCTGGGACGCGTCTCATAAAGATTTGCGATTGCGTGCAGTAGCAAGACGTCGCTGAGGTTATTGCTGCGAGCGTTTCATAATGCAGGTAGCAATTACTATCTCATGCGATGACCTTCTTCACACCTTTTCAAGTATAAACCTTGTAAGCTACAACCCTTAGATTTCTTTAAACGCAGTTTGCTATTTGTGATGTGTCTGCTACCGCGGTTCCTCTCAATTGGTTTAATGAAAGGCGCACCTCGGTCACACAATGACATTTGCAAATGCGTGCAGGAAGCACATTTTCGCGTCAGCATCCAAACATTTCAAACGTAACAAAATTCCACTCTTACACATTACACATTTTGTGATATTAATCAATTTTAAATACCTTATTCTCAAAAACAAAAAAAATACATAAAATTAAACAAAAATAAACCCCCCAAAAAAGGGGGGCGGGGGGGTTATGTGTCTTAAGGAACCAAGTCTCTATATTGTTTGTCATTTTGCTCTTTGCATTCTCAGTTCGGAACATAGGGGCGCCACAGCACAGAGAACACACCTTGTCATTCTGTGGCCAAGTTATGTCAGCAGTTGTTCTGATGAACTTGGCCAGGTATGCTGCACTACAAGTAAAGAGACAGGCTCTGTTGACTACCAAGGCCCGGAAGGAAGACGGGCGCTTCTTCCACCAAGCGTCCACCCCCAGGCTCAGCAACTCCAGGTTCGACCCAGATGGAAGCGGCCGTCCTACCACATGGGAATCTTTTGGGATCTGGGACAACCGCATCGACGAGCCCATCCTCCTGCCACCCAGTATCAAGTACGGCAAACCCATCCCCAAAGTGAGCCTGTCCAGGGTGGGCTACGCCTCCCAGATCGGCCAACGCAAGGACAATGAGGACCGCTTGGTAGTATCTCAGATGACCGAAAACATCCTCTATTTTGCTGTGTTTGATGGCCACGGTGGACCACAGGCAGCCGACTTCTGCCACAAACACATGGAAAAATACATCAAGTAGGTGCTCTCTGCTGCGAAGCAGGATCATGTTGGCTTTTAGTTTAGTTGTATGTGTCAGATGTAACGTTTATTAACCTTATAGCTAGACCAGAAGGCTCTGGAGGGATCTAAAATATTAAGTTTTTTCCCACTGACGGTTTGAGTATCTTTCACATTACTTCAGAGGGTTTGGTTTAAAAGGGTTGTTTTTGAAGGTTTGCCTTGCTCATCATTTCAGAGATATGATTGGTGATGAGCAGAACCTGGAGCTGGTTTTAACACAAGCTTTTCTGGAAGTCGACAAGGCCCTGGCAAGGCAGTTACACTTTTCGGGCAATGGTAGGTAATTAAGTGCATGATTGTATTTTTATGAAAACTAATAAAGATCCTTATCATGCCTTATCAATATTTTAGCAATATTTTGCTAAAATATTGCTAATTGTAAACATGTAACAACATATATGGAATACAAGGAATATATATTTCTCTATTTTTTGTTGTATTTATCTGTTGTGAACGATAAACTCTCATCGAAAACCATGAATATATTAACTGTGGTTTATTGTTACGTACAAATATATAAAACTGACCCGATCGTATACTTTTTAGATAAGAAAACCAAAGACTCATACACTGAATTAATGCTAATATGATATCCTATAGCAGATAAAGCATAAGTCCTTGTCAAAATCAAATAAAATTAATTCCTTAAAAAATTCAAAGTTTGGTTGCTTCTGCAAAATTGTGTGCAGTTGCACACAAACGACAGAAAATTATTTTTTGATTAAATATTTATATTTGTTTATATATATTTTATACTAGTAAAGTACACTAACCGTAGCCATCACAAATACGACATTGTTTCAACGTTTCGGATCTTTGAAATGTGGAGACACAGCTGAAGTCTCGATTAGTTTAATGTTTTTAAAACGGTGTCAGCTGTATGACGTTATCAGGTGTATGCAGGACCACACGAGCGTTTTGGGTTGTAAATAACCTGAGCTGTAGCACGTTGGATTCTTCTTCTAAAGCAACATCTGTGCCTCCTTATTTGTAATGGGAGAGAGAACACACCAGGGGCGATTTTCAATGTGAAATTAAACTCATTCATTCTGTTCTGGAAGCAAAATCATCAAGGGTCAAGGGTCAAGGGTCAAGGATGCACTTCTGTTGATCCTCAGTTGGAATATGATGGCTCTTCTGCTCTGCTGTGTGTTTTGGCTAAGTTCCCTGACGGCCACTAAGACAATCACACTCACACCGACCTTTTGGGAAGTAAGACTGGGAGTGTGCTTCTATGACTGCAATCAATGTGGTATTCTAAAAGAATGACTTCATTATCAGGATTTCAGACCCCACCTTCTTGCTCTTTTCCTTCCCCACTAAAATGATTGCACTGTTGTTGTTGTGATTACTTTTAAAGGTAAGCTGTGTGCTTGTGTTCTCAATCTGCTTTAATTCTGGCAGTAGTTTACAATTTGTAATTTAACAAAGCAGTTTTCAAAAAATATTATTTTGCTTTAAAATATTTTTTACACAAACGAGAGGAAAGAAAATGAATGAATAAGGATATTTTAGGATATTATTCTTTTAATTAGTTAATTTTTTTCAACCATACAGATACGTAACTGTCTAACTAAATTATAAATTGTCTCCTCTTATAATCCCATATAAAACTCTTTTAAAAAATTTTTTTTATATTATCAGTTTTTATTTGCAATGGTAACAAAGAGCAAGATCTGGCATGTTTTGGGGAGAACAAACCTTCTCTCAGGAGCCCATGCTTAACAGTTTCTTGTTACATCCGGACCGCTAAGCACTAAGTGGTTTCCCAGGTTCCACGTTCAAATCAAAAGCCAAAGTCAAGGTCATGCCTGCCCCCACCCTCCATGTTTTTGACCTCATGTCTAGTCCAATCCATCTGACATAACTGAGATTCAAAGACAATGTGATTGTATCAGAAATCTGATATTTTAACTGCAACTATATGAATTACTTCTACTAACATTTTGAGTTCAAGGCTTTTCTGTAAATGACCGTTGTGCAGTATTACAGTTTTATCTCGTTATCTCGTCCCTTCCCCAGGGACCACGTGCACACACCCATGCACACACACCCATGCACACACAAAGACCCACATACATATACCAACCAAGGCGATTTACGATCTCCAGTTACTCTAAGCAGTACAATCATTTTACTGTTTTTACCTAACCTTTATTTCTGCCAACTCCAAATTCTGCATGTACCACATACAGACTCCATGTTTTTCTTTTTTATATGCTCTACACTTTTTGAAGCACTCAGTCCTGTCCTGTCGGTATAGTAGAGTGACCCTCCACGTGATACAGCAGCAGAGTGCAGTTTCAGGAGCAGGTGTGTGACCTGAGGGGGGTCTGTCGCTTTACAGACACCCTGCAGAGCGCGGGCACCACTGCCACCGTGGCCCTGCTGAGGGATGGCATTGAGCTGGCAGTGGGCAGCGTGGGAGACAGCCGTGCCCTGCTCAGCCGCAAAGGGAAGGCCATGAAGCTGACAGTGGACCACACCCCTGAGAGGAAGGACGAGAAGGAGAGGTGAGCTGGGGCTGGCAGGGCAAATCTGCAGCAAGCTGCAAACCTCTTAACATCTGATTCTGTTCACAATGTTGCTAGTTATGTAACAAGAAGTGGTAAGGTTTTCCCTCAATGCAATAGGTCAATCAGGGAATCACGTCTTCAGCCCATTTTACACCTGTAAATGTTAGTTCCAACACTCTGATTGCTCAAAATAATCAGGTAAAGTTTACAACAGAAAGGATAGAGCAGTTCGTCGTAGCGTCACCGTGTGGTCGTAGCCTCACTGGGCGTTCGTAGCGCCACTGCGTGGTTGTAGCGCCACTGTGCAGTCGTAGCTTCATTGCACAGTCATAGCGTTACTGCACGGACGAAGGGTCACTGCACGGTCGTAGTGTCACTGTGCGGTCGTAGCGTCACTGCGCAGTCATAGCATCACTGAGCGGACGATACTTCTCCGTTTCTGCTCTAAAGGATCAAGAAGAGCGGCGGTTTTGTGACGTGGAACAGCCTGGGACAGGCCAACGTTAACGGCAGGCTAGCCATGACGCGAAGCATTGGTGACTTTGACCTGAAGACCAAAGGGGTCATCGCTGAACCTGAGACCAAAAGGGTCACAGTAAGTGCCAATGTGTCATTGTCAACGAAAGCGTTTCACTCCTAGACTTCTTCTGTCTTCCCGCCCTTTTTTGTGATCTGTTTGTTTAAAACTGTTTACAATGCCACACATGACATTGAGGTCACATGCATGTACCAATTAAATTTTTTTTTTTATAGTGGAAAGTCTGTCTTAATTCTCAGTGTTGCTTCTATGTTGCCATAAAATAAACCCTTTATCACATGACTGCAGACTTTTCTGTGTATATTTCTCAGTTTCGGACACAGTAAACAACACCATTGCTCATCTTATTGTTGAAGGATGGGTGGAGGCAGCAAGGAGGCCATTTCCCATAAACAAGAATGAACCGTTTTGGGCTAATGTTTTTGGCTAGTTCTTGCTGGACACTTGAATGGCACAGTTTTTTTATCCTTTTGGGCTGAAGGTATATTGTTTGGAATTAAAATTGATGTCAGAAGGAACTGAAGCTGTTTGTTTTCCAGCTCCACCATGCTCACGACAGCTTCCTGGCCCTGACTACAGACGGAATCAACTTCATCATGAACAGTCAGGAGATCTGTGATGTCATCAACCAGTGCCATGATCCCAGAGAAGCCGCTCAGCTGATCTCAGAACAGGTGTGGTCAGCCACAGGCTGTCAGAGCCTCTGTGGAGTGCTAACACTGAATAATAATGGAAAAAAACCTCACTACCCCAAAGTTTTAATGTGCTTAGCGTAACTGAGAGACCGCTGCTTAAAACCATCCTCTTCAGGTAATTAAAGTAATGAAAGTCTAAGACATTAGGAAATACTGGGGCTCTTAAACATGGCAGTTTTTGTCACACCTTGTAGGCACTCCAGTACGGCTCCGAGGACAACAGCACCATCATCGTGGTGCCCTTTGGCGCTTGGGGGAAGCAGAAGGGGTCGGACTCCAGCTACTCATTTAGTAGGAGTTTTGTGTCGAGTGGCCGCTGGGCCTGAGGACGAGACCGGAGGTTGGAGGAAACCGATGAGCAATAAAGTGTGAATGCAGAGAATTCTCCACTGGGCGTTAGGGTGAAGCACAACCATGTTTGTTCTCCACTGCAATACGGTGTGGATGCAGAGAATTCTCCACTGGACATTAGGGTGAAGCACAACTGTGTTTGTTTCTCCCAGGCCCAGTGCTTTTTGAGAGCGCTAAGAACAAGTTTATGTACAGTACCCCAAGATTTACTGAATGTAGTCCAAAAAAAAGATGAGAAAATATCTTGCAATGAACATTAACATAAACATAACCGGAAATGCATTCTCAGGGTGAACCATTTTGGGTGCCCTGAGATATATGATATCTTTGTCCATTAGTGAATTTTCAGATCAGTATACCAAGGTTTTCAGGGAGAACAGATTTGAAAAATAAATGTAACTATGCTCATTAAAACTAGATATTAACCACCAAAGACAGGACAGATGCAACAGGCATTTAAAAAAAACAAAAAACAATGATAACGCCAGCCAGGGAAAAAGCAAGCCAAGACAGACAAACTTTTGGAATTAAAAATACAAAAGAGAATCTGTAGAGACAACTGATCCGTGAGCCAAAATCTAGAATAAATCAAGCTAGTCTTCAATATAACAATTCAAAAGAGACTAATCCATCTACTAGACTGATCTGACTACTTCCTGTCTACCAGAAAGTGATCCGTCCATTTCTCGTCTACTAGAAACGAATCCATCTACTACCTGTCTACTAGAGGCTGCTCTGTCTACTTAATGTAATTCTAGATTGAGAGAGTGGAAGGTGCAGTTTACGTACAAACATTGAAGATGATTTGACAGCCTTTCTGCCGACTGTCTAAACTCCAGCTAAGTATGTTCCTTCTGTCCCAAAGTTGAAACGGTAGCCTAACAACTCAAACCTGCACCCACATGCTTGCCTATTCTCTATTAGAGTGGAGAGAACACAGCGCTGTTACTATGTATGGAGTTTGTAACAAGATGCCATGATGGGTAACAGCGCAGGACAGGCCGCAGTTATTTTGAAATTCAGGAATGTAGCATGTACGAAGTATATCAGACGGGAGCTGTTGGAAAAAACGAAAGAAGATTTTAGTGTAATTGTTTTCTTTTGTTAGTGGATTTCTTTTACTTACCCACATCCCCACTGCACTCCTCTCCGCGGGAGAGTGTTGCAGCACTTACAGCAACCCCTCATCCCACGCGGGTCTGTGATTGTATGAGGCCTAGTGAGGTTATCAGTTAGGAAGGTGGAAGCACTGCATTTTGCCTGTTACTGTGTCAGTGAGGAACATAACCATGCGGTTTCTCTGACAATATCCGCCAATGATCAGTTCATTTTCTTACAGAAGTCCCTGCATCCAATATGAAATACTAAGCTTTTTGGATATTACTTAGACTCTCATCTGTGACTCTCAACTGTGACTGTGCCCTGAGGGGTGGGGGTGGTAGCTTTAGTTGAAGCGTCTCACTAGTTTTTGCATTTTTGACTCTCCAGTAGCTGAATGTCACTTGAGTTTAACATTCAATATATTAAAAAACTTAACATGCTTGTGGTATAAAAGGTATTAGCTTTTAAAATATGTATATATTTTTGGAATTGTCTCACAATGTAATGCTGGTCTACCAGGCAAGCTTTATTATTAATCTTATAAAAAAAATGTTTTTTAAATGGCTTCAAGACGCTTTGTCAACAACAAGACTTGTTCAACAAGAAACTTCACTATATGTTCATCGTAGCCATAGATGTGTTGATGAAGAACCTTCACTTTTATTTTCTTCTATTTTTGTTCTTAAAAGCGTTTTATATTTTTCAGTCTTCAGATATTTGCAGTTATTTTCAAATATAACTGTAAGGTTTTATTTCGGCTGACAGATTATCACTTACATTACTTTTAAATTGGTAATTACATCCATTCTCTTGTGTTGCTTATCCATACACCACTTGCAATAGTATTACAGAAAAATTAAAATAAATTCACACTGTTTAACGATTAACACCAGCTAGTCATTCTTGATCTCATATTCACAAGAGTTTCAACACCTTTTTAAATAGTTAATGAATGTCACAAAACATTTACCATACTATAAATTTGCTGCATAAATCTAATACAAATGTCCGATACACCACATCACATTATTGTGTAACACATGCAGAGAAACACCTCAACCCTTGCAAGATCTCATTATGGAACAAAACTGTAGTCATCATTCTAGGGGTTACTGCAGGTTACTCTAAAAATCAAAAGTTTCATTTGATGATTTATTTTGTAACATGCATGACATGTTTTGTTATTTCCAGAATTCGTTTTTAAAGCAAATATGGACTATTGCTGATTTTCGTTAAACCTGTCCTGTACTTCTGCGGTGACTAGCTGTCCATCTTTAGTTCCCTACTCATAATGCTAGCATTGGAACAGCGCACATGCTGTATGACAAACTCTATATAAAAGCAATTCAACTGTATTTTATTAGTTTACTAGATATATTTTAGCTGTATTGATTTACGGTGGAGGCATTTTTGTCTGCGTGTTCATATACAACAGAACATATATACAACAGGCACATGCAGGGCCTTTTGTTTCTGTAGGCCAAATCTTTGGTGTTTAGCCTCAAAGTGGGTTTACTTGGTATCTGAAATCTGTTGGACTGTATCAGTTTAATGTAACCTTTTTGACAGGTGAAGCGTACTATGTGTATGTCTGGTTTAAAAAATTAAGCTGTTCTCAATAAATACAAATTTTTAAGGTCAAATGCAGTTGTCTTCTATAACTATGCATACACCAGCACAAATGTGCTATTTAGTCATTACAGAGACAAAAAACCACCACTTGCTCTGCCTCACATTGTCTACCCCTCAAACAATGGTGTCTAAAAATACCAAGGATATTCCCTCAGTCAGAAGAGTTAATGGTCTGAAAGAGCCTCTTTGGGTCACTACTAAAGCAGGACAGTCTTTGTTTTGTCAAAAATGTTTTGTTTAAATTCTCTTCTGCTTGTCTAAATACTTTAATAATAATAATAATAATAATAATAATAATAATAATGTGTACATTATAAGGATGTTCCCAGGCATTAGTTAGCCTGGGAAAAACAGAGGAGTTCACTTTGAAGACTGGGCCTGCTGGAGTTTCATACACAGATATTGGAGGCTCAACAGAACAAAACAAAAAAAAAAAACAACCCAGGGGCCACAAGCGTCCTATCTACAATTTCCATTTATTTGTTTTTAAGATTTATAACACGTTCGCAGAATAATGTCGTCCGTCGATATCTGATAACTCTTTAGTTAGGGGCTAAAATTTTAAATGAACAAGTTAGTCTGTTAATTTAATTTTACGGTATTATCTGTTGATATTAAAAATGGCTTTTTGGTTTACTTAAAGTTTTGCGTAGATCTTACTGCCGAATAACTTTTAGTATAGAAAACATGATATTCTAAATGCACACCCGTCGACCAATCAGAATCACCATTCATACGTTGTATAAAATTCTATAAATGAAGGCTATGACGTGTTACTAGCAAAATTTACATATTTTAAGTGGTAAGTCAACGCGCACGTTTTCAAGTCCGCTATTCTATTCAAGGAAGATACATGCGAAACCATTTAAGACGTTACTTGACTGCCAAACTGCCCTTTACCACAGGTAAAACTGGAATTGGTTATTATCATCGACTAACTCAATCCCGGTATTGTCAGTCTTGCGCAGAAGCTGCTAGCAGAAAACCGCTGCATCAGACGGGACACATAGATCTTGCATAGTCTCTACAGTTCTTATTAAACGGAAAGGTGCCGTTTAGTTAAAAAAATATTAATACTAAGTTTTTCACTTAAATGTGTAGTTGCTAACTAACGAGCTCACTAATCAGGTAGGTAATTAAGTAACTACATTATTCGTGAAAATGTAAAGACGCTTAACGAATAAATTAATGAATTAAAAATGCGTGTCTTTCTGCAACCTATAGCCTTTCTGTAAACGCGATGATCCACTCCGAGCTATGAATTTATAGGAAAATAAACCTTGGTTTCGCTTTTGGGGCCGCGTAGTGGTTTTCCTCCCTTATAAGGTTAGCCGCGGACATCCTTTCTTAACGCGCGCCTTCGACCAATCACAAATCGAAAATGGAAACTAAAAACAATCATTTACATTTTTTTTTCAGGGGAAAAAAACATTTTAACTTTTTATGGGAATGTAATATCCTTCGATGTTTTGGAAGTCGATTGTCGAGTAAATGATTTACCTTGGCCGATGCAAAAAAGTTCTAAGGTAATACTACATGGTTCATCAAACGCTCAGCGATTACAAACTCACTTTCTACTATGCTTTTATTACACTTCATTAGGAAACGGGCCCCTGTGCAGTCGTTAAAATCCGACAGAAGGCAAGTAGTGCTACACGTGAGGCTAGAACTAAACTCCTGCAAGCATCTGAGTTTATGCTAATAGTCAACCATAGTAGGCACGTTATTCTGCAAACAAACGAGGGACCGTAACAAATACATTTTAGCTCGTTTTCACAAACTGCATTTAATGTATATGTATATATGTATGTGTGTGTGTGTGTGTGTATGTGTGTGTTTGTGGTAAAGTATTATAACAGTCCCAGCCAATAGGTGGCAATATCAAGTAAAACGAGTACTGCTGTGAATAGAAACAGAAGAAAAACGGAATGACTGTAATTCAATAAAAGCTCCGCAATTTTGCATGTGATTTTATATATATATATATATATATAAAATCAGAAACGCATAAGTATCCTCCCTCTCCCGTGCCAAATATCGCATAGATAAACATACTACATACTTTGCTTGATA
>JAOYSI010008558.1:0-11444 GCA_025775065.1 Hiodon alosoides | reverse complement strand
ATATACACATACAGGCGCCAACAACTGTTATGTTGACTGCGCGCACATACACACAATATTTCACTATTAGCGTGAAATTAGTCTGCCAGGGGCCATACATTTTAACCATCAGTGTTATCAAAATGACTGCAAATGCTAAGTAGCAGGGGGCCATTAGCACTCTATTATTGTGCTGTAGCTAATTAGGCATCGCTCGGAGGAGATTCCCTACCTGTGTGTTCCGTTTTTTTTAGTTTTTTAGTTTTTTTGCTGGGGGTTGTCTAACATTTTCAGTTTTTAACTGCCGTGGTGTTTTAAAAACGTTTGCTTGAACAATATAATAATCAGGGGTGGCTTCAAGGACACTGCCTTTAGCTTTTCCAAATGATTAGAACCCCACCCTAGATTCGAGTGCGTTTGACCTGGTTGGACAACCGTTACATATTTATCTGGCAGCGAAATATTCATTCACCTTCCCGTCACGAGAAGCAGCTGAATAAACGAACAAACAGATGACAAGCATGAAACCGCCGTGCTGGCGTATAACCGTCACACTATTCGCTGCTATAGATTTTATTATGGCCCTTTTTTATACAGAATCTTTATCACCGTTTCGCAATGGTTGTCTAAGACTTTCGTCCACCAGGAGGATTTATTATGGTTTATAACCTACTTCTTGCCATGTTCTCAAACCACCCGAGTTGTGTTTTCCCATTTGTCTTATTATTGGTACACAAAAGCCACACAAAAACTGTCGTTCTATTTTTTTTAAACAAAGACTCGATAATGACGTCTCATGCTGCCACTTTTTTATTATCGTTGACAGCTGTTAGTGGTATACAAGAGACACCTCTTCAAAAAGAATATATCCCCACAGTCTAAGCCGACAGCAATATATGTGGTCTGAAAAAACATAATACAATGCATTTAATCATCACCATTTGGTACTGACAGCGTTACATTTATGTGCAACGGAAAATCCAGTAGCTTTATAATCGAACCCTTTTGCTAGACACGACCCAGTCTGTGCAGAGAGGTGTTTATTTGCAGTTTTCCAAATTACATGTCCAGTTTTATTTTGCCCTCGGGTTTTTTTTTTTCCCTCCGTGAACTTAATGTCAGGTGCATACGCATTCAGAAGGTTACATGATTAGTTTGTAGTTGACCATTCTCTTGAACACGCGAGGACACATACTCCTGCGACGTGAGCCTCGCTTCGAATAGACCTCATCTTTCAGATCTACGAGCTTCTACGCACACAATAAGGTCTGCCGAAGTAGTGACATCACACGGGGATTCTCCGTGATGCCTTACACGATATCCGCTGTGTATTTGTGTTTTAATATCTTTGTTTTGTGTCAACGTAACCTGCCTCGAGAATCCAAACTGGGTACTGTGTATCGCTTACTACTGTGTCGATTTCTAATTGAAGTTTTCTCTGTTTTGATTACGATGTCACCACTGCCAACCCAAACCAAACGAACATGGTGTGCTTCTTGCTTTAAGCACACCGTCAGTGGATTTACGAATAACTACACCACAAACATAATTACACTTTTTAAATTGGTTATCATCCAGGAGAGACAAGTTTATTAGAGAATTATTAATCGTAATTGCTTCCTATCTGTTGTGGTGTCATTCGAGATCCCATCATCAAGGTGCTGCCAGCATTAACACGGCCTCTAATCATCCAGCACAACTGGAGCACAATAATTATTGCTTTTCATGACTGGTTTAATCTCTGAATAAATTGTAATTAATGTATTTCAAATGACTTTATTTTAGCATTCCCTGCGTCATCTGTCTGGCACAATTGAACGATGCCCCGCGGATATTGAAATTTGGCGGAGGACAAGGAGGATAAAATATCTTAAGAAGTGTCATCTTCGGTTGCAGTCGTTGATTTAAGAAATGGTGTAAACCCCGTTTTGAAGATTGGAGTTAAAACATTTTTTAATGGTTTCTCTTACCGTAAGCTTTAATGGATAGTATCAACTCTGACAGTGGCGGGTGTGTATTAAACATGCGAAGGTTCCACAATTACTGTAATTAACCATGTGATGTCAGAGTAATTGTTTTTTTCAATGGCAGCAGTTTAATCTTAAACAGAACAGAAATGCACCCAGGTGGAGAAAGTAATTTATTTTGTGGAATTTTCACTCTGAGATCTGCCTGTTAAAAGAAAAGAAAATAAAAACACACACACACAAACAACGGACAGGAGCGAATGAGGCTTTGGGTTGTAAGTCATTGTTGAGGTTTTCAGATCAAATTGTGAGCTGCAACTCTGACGATTGTGTCAGATGGCAGGAGAGCGCAGGTAAAGTAGTCCCTTGACTCATTCAGACTAAAAAAAACATTGTTGGGGGTAAAAAAAAGAAACAAAAAAACACCCTTAGGTGACACCAAGTTCTTTAGCCTATTAGGAGTCCCAGTGCCCTATGGTTGGCAGAGAGGACCTTTAAGTGAGAGGATTTTCAATCGCACACAGGCGTTCATTGCAATGCTAGGCTTGGGGCATTTTCTTGTGACTTCCCAGCTTTCCGAAAAGCAATGGTGCAGGTCCACAGTGCATTGTTCCGCCCTGGTTATCTAAACGCCTCCCAGTAATCCATTCAAATGCTTTACTGGCAGACACACCCTAATACATCTGATAACTTAACTGCATGCATTTATAGCAATGCGGGTTTACAGGGGGATAAATAGGTAAGATACCTGGTTCAAATGTGCAACACTGGCAGCCTTGTAGTCGCTAGGTAAACTTCTTTACTGCGCGTACTGGGGCTGTCCCCCGTACGCGCGCTGAAAGGTTTTGCTACCGTTTGATTTGCACGATCTCAGCAGTAGGTTTGGCACTCATTAATAATCAGAAAATATCAAAGAATTAGCGGATGTGAATAACATGGCATGGGAAAGCCTATTTTTAATTTAAGGCGACAATCTCAAGGGGTATTAAACACCTTTGAAGGTGAGGATCCCATTCATAAAATGAGATAGAATTTTTAGCAAACGAAACAGATACGGTGGAAAATTGAAAACTGACAGAATTCCCTCGGGTCCCGATTGGACTGAGACTACCGAGGAGATGGATTAAGTGTCAGTTATCAACCTACTCTGCGGTTCTATCCACCATCACTATGGATCTAGGCTCTCACAATGCCGGATCTTCAGAACATGGCTTGGACGAACGTTCAAAGGCGGCTCGGATATCTTGAGATGCGGAAAACATTTCTGGGTGAAATATGTTTGTTGTTGTTTGGCTTGTTCAATCCAGCATCCTTACCCATATTTTTCTGTTTTCACGTGTAGCAATTTCTCTGTTGCAGAGTCTGCATATCTTCTGGATTCCTTAAACCTCGGTATTTCACATTTTGCAAATTGGTCACCCTCTGATGCCACGGAAATTTGACATTTCACAGATACATTTTTTTTGGCCTAGCCAAATCCTTTATTATTATTATTATTATTATTATTATTATTATTATTGTCGTTGTTGTTGTTGTTGTTATTATTATTGACATTATATTCTTTGTCTCCGTGGGGTTGTAGTCATTTATGTGAAGCTGGAAGTTCTTCCGTAATGCTTTTGTCTACCATTAATACTGAGCAAATGTATTAGGTCATGTTGGCTTTGCAAGTCACTATGGATAAAAGCGTCTACCAATTGACAAAATAATTATAATAAACTATAAGCGTAGGCACTTGGAGCTTAAAAGACACAATAAAATCAGAGTTAATTAAGCAACATGGCAGAGTCAAATTAAAAGTGCATTACAAGTACACGATATTAATAGACCTGTGAAGGGCGATGGTTAGGAGATATATGTTTATTTCGCCCTCTTCACGATCGTAAAACTGCACAGAGCCGAACACTGAGGTTCTCTGTCTCTTACTGTGCAACGTCGCAATCTTTACGCTTGAAGATTGGATCAATAATTGATTCTTACTTTACCTTGTTTGATAATTTACATTTACCATCATCAACCCCCTTCCTGCCTATGCCGTAGGACGCAGGGCAGTAGGAGCGGCCCATGCCCCCCTATAGTGGAGAGACCGGTTTACAGCAGAAAGAGAAACATACACAGTGGGCGCTGCCGGGCAGCCTAGAGTCTCCAAAACCATTGGGGCCATGTGTCTTCAGAAAACTGAGTCTCTAGCAAAGACCTATGAAAACATGGGGATACCTGTCCTCGAATCAGAATAAGCTTGCGTATGTGGCAGGCCAGCGCCTCATTAACGCATCCCAGACTTCAGAGACAATATTTCTCTGCATGGACAGTCTACATGACAGTGTCATGTAACTACTAACCTCAATGATAGTATTTCCAAAAACGAAGATCTCCTTCAGGGTGGGAATAGACCAAATGGACACAGCAGCATAAGAACAAATGGTAGAATGTGGCTTTGTGGGAATGTAGCTCGGTGTCTGATTATTAGGAATGAATAAGTAAACGCACAATAAAAACGATACATAAAAAACCATATGTTAAAAAAAAAACTATACATATTGATCACCTGACAGAGCGTGATCAACAAACAAAATCTGATATAATGGATTAAACCGAAGGTGTCAAACACGGCATAAATCTGTGATGAAGGAGGGGAATTCAAATTTGACTAATTATGCCCCACATCGACCATTTTGGTTGACGGCTTTCCAGTTCAACTAATTCGGAGTGATAATGCTAGACTGAAAGTTATAAATCTCACCATGGGAACATGGGTTGAATGTTAGTCTCACATTTCATTCTGTTCATTTAATTAGCCTGGCCATGTTCAGTACGATGCAGGAAAATAAGGTATTGGTGTAGGTAATTTATTCACTTAAAGAATTGATTTGGCCTTGGCTTGTGGCTCTTTTGTGCCGTTTCTGTTTTGGCATCTGTTTTGTCTGGCTGTATAGGCAGAACTGGTCTTTTCGCGAGGCATGGGGAACTTCCCTAAGATGATAAGTGAGGACTGGCGTGCAATAGTTTCAACGCGTCATAATTTCGTCCTTGGTCCCAGCAGAGAGTCACCTTAACTTGCACGCTCATATGAGAGGATAAGACCCAAGGACTGTCAATTGAGATCTCTTCTTTTCTCAGGCACCTGAGTATCACTGGACTTATTTCAGTCTGAAGGCGTGAGATGAGTATAGGCTATATAATCTAAACCCCTTAAAGTTAGATTTTCTCAACTAGAATTTAGAATAGAGGATCTTTCAGGATTCCATAGAATTCATATTATCCAGGCAGAGTGTTCAGCAATTTTAAAGGGTGGAATTTTCTGAAAACAGAGGCTAACTTCAACAGGGAAATAATTCCCTTTGCTAAGAAAAAGTTTTTTGTTCGACTTAGGGGTACAATATAATTAAATGTGGGTGTCAACAGATCTAAGCCTTTTTTTCCCACTTAGACCATTTCCTGCCAGTCGAGTGATGTCATCCGTTGCAACATCTGAAATGCCGCCAGTCCGAAAAAAAGAAAAAAAAGAGTCAGGCTGGCACAGACGCCAGCCTCCCACATGAGGGTACTTGGCACACGCCGAGCAGTCAGGTGGCAGCCTCTGTTCTCTTCCATCTGCGCCCCAGATTCCTCCTCGTGTTATCTGAAGATTGGACAGAGGCCAGATACTCATGTTGGAAGCTGGGCCCACAGTTTTACTACTGTCTGCTTGGTGTTCTGTCCGTCATGTCAGGGTCACCCAAGGGTTACATTGAGCCCCTGGGAGAAAAGAAGACCAGTTTCTAAACCGTTACATCTACAATGAAGTGATAGAAATTAAAACACAACACGGGAAACATATGGAATGTGTGCATGCCACATGTAAAAATATGCGTCATGTAGAAAGTGCCGTAAATTCTGGGCTTTTAAACACAATACATTTAAATGCATGTATATTTTAAATATATTGCATTGGATTTAATATTTTATACAATGCGTATTATAATGTGATACTTCATGTGTAGAGCAATTCTTTAATGGAGAACCCTCAGTGAAGAAGCTTCCTCACAATATTTATATAGAATGTTTGCCATATGGTGCCACACAATCCAATTAATCTAAATATATAACATTGTAATCTATTAGTTCCAAATTTAATTTCAAAATTATGTTATTACTGTATACCATTAAATTGATTATTTGATAAATATGTACTATCTTTGAACTGGAAAGGTTTCATCTTTACCCAGAGACCCTGGATTGGTTTTAAAAATCCATGCGAAAAATTAACGATGAATAGTTGAATGAATTAAATGTTTATTTATGTATTTATCTATGCTTCCCCCTCCCTAACTGACCGTCAATGCAAAAATGTCCTCAAAATTATTTAATGTTGAATCTATCGCATATTATTTCGTATTGTGCAGCTTTTTTCAAGCTTTCGACCGGTCTGCCGAGGAGGCAGCGCTCAGGTTGAACTTCAACGTCACCGACGCAAAACCCGCTCTCCCTACAAACCTGTCCAATGCCGGGGGTATTGGTTGGGGGGAAATGTTGGCTTATGCAGGGCATAGCTATAAAGTGCCTGTTAAATAGATTTAGAAAGGTCATCGAACATTCAGCAGTAAAAAAGCATGAGGAATTTTTAAGTAGCCAACATCTGGAAGAGAAAAAAGCAAGCCTTCAATCACAGCCCAAATCTCTCCTCATTACACTGCTACTGTTTAGTTATTCATAGGGAGGCGGCTAGACGTTGACATTTTACACTGTTTCATCCCATCATGCACTGGGGACACTTCTGGCATTTAGTAGATCATTTTCATCAGTGTCATCCGCCGAGTGACCGCGGCGACCCCAATATCGCTCGCTGTCACTCATCATGAAGGAGTTTATCAACACGCATCTAATCACTATACTCCACGGGATTTTAACCATTTGCATACTGAGATTGCTTTCTCCGGTGCGACAAAGAAAGCCTATTTTGCATAATTACTAATGATAACGAGACAACTAACAAATGTGTCACTGCATATTAGGATGTAAATATTAAACTTAAAAAAGCATTTTTATAAGCGTGGAATGATAATAGGAAAAGGGGAAAAGACTAAAATCTCCCGGTTTACGAGTTACAAGGAGATTACAAGGAGGTGGGGCGGTTTATAGAACGTTCTTATGCACGATCCTTTTTTGTTCTTAAATTTTAATCCACACCAAGCTTGTGATTTATTAACCCTGAACTTGACGTGAAAAATGTACACCTACAACAACCAGATAGCTTTATTTGAGCAGTGAGTATGTGTTTAAAAGCGACAGCAATGTGTAAAGTGTTTAAGCAAAATATAAAATTAAAATCTTTATTACGCGTCAATTTGTATCTAATATCTCAGGTCTGTGTGTGTGTGTGTGGTTATTTCAAGTCAAATTATCGTAATTGTTGCTGAATGAAATATTAAAACACGATATTCATTCATGCATTTATTTAATTCATAACTACTTGTCTAATTCAGAGTCGAGGTGCGCACGAGCAGACACCGGTTCGAGAGGCAGGGTACTAGCATTACAGGGCAAGAGACGGGCTGACACGCGGAGCCACATAATCATTGATATTAACAGATATTATTGATATGAACAAGGGTGTGTTGACGTCTTATTGAAGGGGCCATGGTTACACTAGCGCTTTAGTCGTATGCGAATAACTGGGATGACCCTAATATGTATTGCTTCTGTAATATACATTCATAAACCACATCTCATTGAACTTTAGCGTGTATGCCCCAGCGTTCTCAATCCCATCTAAGACGTTCTAAACCTGAGTGACGTTTGGAGCCACCGTAGACCAGATGAGATCATTTCAGAAAGTGGAATGAAGCAGTAGAATGTAGACAACTGGACATCCTCGCTGTCCTCACAGCTCGGGAAGGAGCTTTGGTACACACCGAAAAACTTGTAGAAGCAGCGTTTTGGGGATATTGTAAAGCTGTTTTTATTGCTTGGTTTTGTCGGTCGAATGAAAAGTATAATACGCTCTTTGTGTATATAGCTACTTTAAAATATCACCGTGTTAGGAATGTCATTTTCAAAAGTCACGGATGACAAGAAAATGTGCACTTTTATCTGCCTCCTACGTGGTGCGTTGTGTCACGCTTCCCCTGGTCCATATTGCTTGTGATTTTTTTTATAGTAATTGGCACTACGATACTTTTTTCCATCAGCGGTTAATCTTCACAACATTACTGATAACGGTTCCACGTGATTGGTTTAAAGGCTTGCGTTTTATTGGAAACAGCTGCGCTCTTTTTGGGGAAATCTTTCAACGCAGGATACGTTTTGTATGGGGGGGAGAAGATCACGCCTTACCACGGCTCTAATCCTCACACCGGTCGGCGTTTATTGTGCAAAGATTCAATAAGACGTTATTAAAAGTGCTCGGAGCTACAGTAACGTCCTCCCGCCTCCTCGTGCCGAGCTTGTGGGTAGCACTCTGAATCCTAATGAGATTGTGCTTCCCATTTCAAAAACAAAACACACCATGTGGAACAATAAGGCATCTCGGCTGAATTTCAATATTTACAAATTTATATTAGTAAAACAGCCGGGGGGGGTTGACCGTTTAACCAGTGAATGAAAGGCAAAACCACGCATATATTTTATGCACGTTAAGGTTGATCCGCCTGTTAAAATAGTAGTCCCAAGCATTACTTAACTATTATCTGCATCGCTTTGAGCAAATAGGAATTTAAAAGGATTTGTATGTATTGACAACATCTCTGCAGGTCATCAGTAGATGCTCTATAACAAACTCTAAGATTTAAAGATCTTTTTGAACAGTTTATTTTCTGTGGCCAAGTTGTCTGAGTTTGTCGTCAGTAAGCCAGTGAACAGGAAAAATGGCATCAGCAATGGAAGAGAAAGATTCTTTAAACCAGCCCTGGGGACAGTAGTTTCAGACTGAGGGCGGTCAGACCCAGTCCTAAGCCAGGAACTTCTCTCTTTTTTTTTTTGTTGTTGTTGTTACATGGAACACCAACTGACGGCTTCGAGCCATTAGTATACCCTGTGGCCCTCCAGTATACCCTGTGGCCCTCCAGTATACCCTGTGGCCCTCCAGTTGTGCTGCACGAGTCGCAATACTTTTTTCACAATGTATGACTAACATGTAATAATCATTTTTTGAAGCATACACACAGGAATAGGTAAGGAAGAAACAAAGAGTGGGTTGGTGAAATCAGGCCCCTGGTCATAACTTTAGAGAGCTAATTCATTTTCTTTCAGTTCAGGAAAACCTTAAAATGGGCTGCTGTAATTGTTGTTACTTTTTCAAGTTGCAGCTGGAATGAACAGTAAAACACCGGGCCCATCTATTGATCACAAGTCACAACACCCAGTCAAAACACAGGCCAGTCAAGCCGCAGCAGCAGCTGCAGTAAGCTACTCACAAGGTGAGCCCGGTCCTGACATGTGAGTCAAGGTGTGTGGACAATTGAGTCATCGCTGGCACAGTCCTTTGGGTTACATACTACCTTTTTTATCCAATAAAAATGGATGTAACACATCATTGATTTTGACTAATGGAACATTTTCTAATGTATAGTTTCTACAGTGCTGATGTAATCACAGGTTCATGGACATTGAATAAGGGATCAACTAGATTTTTTATTTGACACTAGGCACAAATTAGATTTATTTTTCCCAGAAGGCTGCTGCTCTGTATCTTGTTCAGAGCAAATTACTCAGAAAGTTATTTTAGGTGAAACTGGTAGAATCATCTAAACCTTCCATTTCAAAGCAAACGCTGACAAAATAAAGTAAAAATTCTTCATACAAAAACATCACTTCACATAAAAACAGACCCAGCTAAAGCAAAAAATAAATTGGATATAATAATAAATTGGAATTAGATGAGGTCTGTTTATATTCATTCATTCAGTTTTAAAGAATTGTTGAAAAAATATCTTCATTTAGGAAAACCTAAACACTCCAGAAAGCTTTTGTCCATTCATTGGTTTGATAATCCCTCTTGTTTTTATGCCTCTTTATTGTCACTGGTCCAAAAATAATCCAAGAGGTCATAGAGTTCATTGTTACCAGCCCCTCCCCTCCCCAACATGCTTTTCCTGAACAAATACAAAATGACCTTTGACCTTCTCTTTGCATAAGAATTGACATCAATATTCTAGAGTTGCCGCCGTGGCAACCGGGACAACGCAAATGCCAGCTCCCGTTTTAAAACTCCGTATATTTTAATGAACCTCGGAAAAGAGGGGAGAATTTGAGCTCATCTGCATTACAGATTAGGCCTCTCTGAGAAAATCAACCATCCATAATTCATTACGTTTCCTGCAGAGCCTGGAGACAGCAGCGATCCTAGCAACAGAATCCTAGCAACCGAATCCTAGCAACAGCAACAACTCGTACCCCCACCCCCACTCACCTCTGCCTATCAGGAACCGATGTTTCTGATTCTGTTTTAGCCAATTGGGAAAGGAAACTAGGAGTGGAAGTAAGGGGATTCCTCACACAGGTGTCTAGACAACACTCTGACTGTTATAATTTGATAATACAAAATGTTATAATAATAAAACACCTAATTTCATATAAATCTATGGTACTTATGCTAAATCTTTTATTATTTAGTTCATATTGCAAATAGATAAACTCTGTGTATATACAGGGTTAACAGTCTACACAAGCCAAATGCTACAATACGAATCATTATTTAATTCTCTATTCTTCTCCCAGGGAGTGATGTATGCTAAAGGGGAAGATTTTTTCAGATATATCACCACACACCGTCACGGTTCTAATACGACCCCGGAAAAGGGCCAAAGTGCATTTTTGCAGAATAAAAATTCAGGGCTGGGTACCTCAGACATCAAAGCCGTATTGATTGGTTGGAGTGGCGGAGTGTCTTTATCTGGCTACACGGCTTTGTTTGCACAGGTAAGCCTTTTAACCCCCCCCCACACACACACATTCCCAGATTTAGGTAAAGAATAGAGCTTCTGATGATATCGGCCCTTTTCCAATATTGCTTCCTTATTGCAATGTTATCAGGGGAGCAGGCGGCATGGTTCGCGGGGGAGGGGGATTCGGCCGCTGTTCTCCTCCATTGTGTTTGTTGATCAAGAAATACCTGTGTCAACAACCAGACAGAAGTCCCTGCTTAGGCACCCCTCCACTCCCTCCAACCAGGTTTGCCTCTCCCCCTGTTTCTTCTCACCGCCCATGTTCCCCTGTTTCTTCTCACCGCCCATTTCCCCCTGTTTCTTCTCACCGCCCATTTCCCCCTGTTTCTTCTCACCGCTCATGTACCCCTGTTTCTTCTCACCGCCCATGTCCCCCTGTTTCTTCTCATCGCTCATGTACCCCTGTTTCTTCTCACCGCCTATGTCCCCCTGTTTCTTCTCACCGCTCATGTACCCCTGTTTCTTCTCACCGCCCATGTCCCCCTGTTTCTTCTCACCGCTCATGTACCCCTGTTTCTTCTCACCGCCTATGTCCCCCTGTTTCTTCTCACCGCTCATGTACCCCTGTTTCTTC
>JAOYSI010008555.1:32267-42604 GCA_025775065.1 Hiodon alosoides | reverse complement strand
GTTCTTGGTATTAAACACATTCATCACATAGTGGACACTTCATCAGTCAAAGCAGTGTTCTTGATATTAATCACATTCATCACATAGTGGAACCTTCATCAGTCAAAGCAGCGTTCTTGATATTAATTAATCACATTCATCACACAGTGGAAACTTAATCAGTCAAAGCAGTGTTCTTGATATTAATCACATTCATCACATAGTGGAAACTTCATCAGTCAAAGCAGCGTTCTTGATATTAATCACATTCATCCCATAGTGGAAACTTCATCAGTCAAAGCAGCGTTCTTGATATTAATCACATTCATCCCATAGCGGAAACTTCATCAGTCAAAGCAGCGTTCTTGATATTAATTAATCACATTCATCACATAGTGGAAACTTCATCAGTCAATGCAGCGTTCTTGATATTAATTAATCACATTCATCACATAGCGGAAACTTCATCAGTCAAAGCAGCGTTCTTGATATTAATCACATAGCAGAAACTTCATCAGTCAAAGCAGCGTTCTTGATATTAATCACATTCATCACATAGTGGACACTTCATCAGTCAAAGCAGAGTTCTTGATATTAATTAATCACATTCATCACATAGTGGACACTTCATCAGTCAAAGCAGTGTTCTTGATATTAATCACAGTGGTCACTTCATCAGCCAAAGCAGCGTTCTTGGTATTTATTGGCACGTGGGCACCTATTTAAGCATTCCAATATACAATCCATGACTATAGCAGTCGGTGGAACAGATGTTGACCTAGTCTGAGCTTGTTTTGTCTATTGCAACGGTTCTACGGATTATCAGTCCAAAAGTGAGTCACTCCCCCAGGACAGAAGCAAGAATAAATAAACACATCTTGTTTAAGATTCCATTGTCTGCATTTGTAGCAGCTGAACCAGGATCCTCCCAAATCCCCATTTTTATTGTTTATTAGCATTGAGCCTGGGTGTCAGCGGGGTGACACGTTAAAGACGGCACATTAGTCATTTAGGTATCCTTTACAGCCCATCCCTGGGAGCGCTGTCTGACTCAGTCAGTGTCCTTGTGATGTCATCTGCAGACTACCAGCTGTCCGGCACGGAGAGCACACTGACCTCCCCGCTGTCCATGCTGCCTTTCCAGCACACTGACCTCCCAGGGATCAATGCAGCAGCCAATACACAGATCAATATGTTCCGACCCGGTACCATCATCATTCCTGGCCGCCAAAGTTCATTTCCCACATGAGTGAGCAACCAAGACCAAAGAGCAGTCGCTCACAGTCATTCGCTGATAAGTGAGCAGCCAAGACCACAGAGCAGTCGCTCACAGTCATTCGCTGATAAGTGAGCAGCCAAGACCACAGAGCAGTCGCTCACAGTCACTCGCTGATAAGTGAGCAACCAAGACCACAGAGCAGTCGCTCACAGTCATTCGCTGATAAGTGAGCAGCCAAGACCACAGAGCAGTCGCTCACAGTCACTCGCTGATAAGTGAGCAACCAAGACTACAGTGAGCGGCCAAGACCACAGAGCAGTCGCTCAGTCATTCGCTGATAAGTGAGCAGCCAAGACCAAAGAGCAGTCGCTCACAGTCACTCGCTGATAAGTGAGCAACCAAGACCAAAGAGCAGTCGCTCACAGTCATTCGCTGATAAGTGAGCAACCAAGACCAAAGAGCAGTCGCTCACAGTCATTCGCTGATAAGTGAGCAACCAAGACTACAGTGAGCGGCCAAGACCACAGAGCAGTCGCTCAGTCATTCGCTGATAAGTGAGCGGCCAAGACCACAGAGCAGTCGCTCACAGTCATTCGCTGATAAGTGAGCAACCAAGACTACAGTGAGCGGCCAAGACCACAGAGCAGTCGCTCAGTCATTCGCTGATAAGTGAGCGGCCAAGACCACAGAGCAGTCGCTCAGTCATTCGCTGATAAGTGAGCGGCCAGGACCACAGAGCAGTCGTTCAGTCATTCGCTCACAGTCATTCGCTGATAAGTGAGCGGCCAAGACCACAGAGCAGTCGCTCACAGTCATTCGCTAAGTGAGCGGCCAAGACCACAGAGCAGTCACTCACATAGTCATTCGTATATAACTGAACAACCAAGACCACAGTGAGCAACCAAGACCACAGAGCAGTTGCTCACAGTCATTCGCTGATAAGTGAGCAACCAAGACCACAGTGAGCGGCCAAGACCACAGAGCAGCCGCTCAGTCATGGGCCGATAAGTGAGAGGCCAAGACCAAAGTATACCAGAACGGGTAAGAGAAAATAAATGTGCTCAAGAGAGGACGTAGCGGATTTATTACTCCTGCTGACATAAATGCTTTATGGGTGAGATGAAACCTGACTTCTGAGGAGCAGTCACAGTTTGCCCTTGTGCAATGTCCCACACAGGCCTGATGACGACAGCCTTCAAACCTCGGGTGACAAACCTGAATGTCACCTCCAGACAGGCAATAGAAGCACGCGTCACACCGGAGCGCGGCCAATCGGGTGCCTCGTAGGAATGCACGCCTGTTGACAATTTACCAACGTCCAGTTATTTACGCAGAGCCACTTCCTCCACCGTCGTAAACCATAGGAAGATGTGCAGTCTGACCAAACATTAATCGGCAAACACACCAGAGTTCTGGCGTTCCTCTTTCCTACACTAGCGTTTAGGACAAGCAGAGTCTTTAAATTACACTTTAAAAAGGACGACGACGACAACAAGGGGGCGAATAGGACCTTCTGCGTGCGATGTCCTAACTTCACGGTTCCCCATCTTCCCCAGCGACGTTAAAGGTAAGTTAAGAGAAAGCGCTGATGGAGAGGAACGAGAGCTACAACACAGGACTACATAACCAAATAAAGCCACTCTGCCTGGGTCCAGAGAGACCAGCGGCCTTCACCTCTCATTGGCAACCATCACATCCTGCACTTTTCCCTCACGCCCACACACACACGTACATCTCAGATCCCTTCAAATGAAACGGATGAATAACGGCAAGAAAAAAAAAAAATCTCTTGGCAGCCATCCCGCCCATGAGACAACCGATGATCACAGGCAAGTTCTCAGAGTACACCAAAACTAAACTAAACCGCCACAACGGAGACATTGCAACCACTGTGCCCTTCACCGTCGCTGCTAGCCTAAAGCCTGCATAACAATTATATTTCAGAAAACTTCACGTAATCCTACTTCACATCCTCAGACAGGTTAAGGTTTTGTTGCTCTTTCAAGCGTAGGGTGTTCATAACTTCGAGACCACCCATCTAAGCTGAGTAGGTAATATTGGGGAGTAGTCACCAATAAAATTCATGATCTAGTCCATAATTTTCCACTTTATTTCAAATGAATTCATCCGTTTTAATGCCTGAAGGAGATGCAAGTCCACTTTTCTCACATTAGCGAAAGACAACGGGCAATTGGTAAAAGATCAATTAAAAAGCAGCCTTTAACCCAATAACACACTTAAACAATTACATCAACATCGTAGAGATTACATAGAACATTTATGAACGGAGTTTTAGACCTTACATGTATTCATTGCAATCACGCTTTACAAAATGTGACGCTATGATATCAAACAACAAAAATGGAGTCGGTACACATTAAAAATAGCCAGGGGGGTAAACAAAAGTTATTTACAAAATATTAGCTGAAGAGATGGTGAAGATCGTTATCCATAGACTTAGCATATTTCAACACAGAGAGATGAGACCATACAGAAACCACACTGGACCGCGGCGACACAGTACAAAATCGTCCACACCCTAACTCCACCATTGAGGGCTGTGTATGGATGAGCCTCGCTCAGGCCTGAACCTCCGCGATCTTCCTCTTGCGGTAATTTAGAACCAAGCTGGAAGCTGTGAGCTGAGACGCCTGCCCTTTCTCCCAGCCCTGGAACTTGTTGAGCCCGCTCTGGCCGGCCTGGAACAGCGCTTTCTCCAGACAGTCCAGGCGCTCCACCAGCGCTGATGTGTCCTCGTTGTAGGTGTTCTGGGAGGAGTCCATCGTACGTCGGAACCGCCCAATGAAGGTCTGTCCAAGGGGCGGACGGGGAGAGGACAAGGCACAGTGAGAAACGCAGGCACGCACGCAGGCACGCACGCAGGCACGCACAAGAGAGAAGACAGAAACAAGCACAGATCTTGGGACACATACAAAGCAGGAAAACCCAACCTCCATCTGAGCAAATAAAGTGCAAAAGTCAAATAATTTTATCAGAAGTGTTGATTAATCCCTGTAATTAAAAATAGACCCATCTTATGGGTTGGCTAGAATCCCTGAAGGCTTTAGATTCTTAGTCTGCCCAGCAACACAACAGGATGACAGGCTCCCCCTTGTGGACATATTGTAGAGGCAAAGTGGAGCCGGATGGTTTTAATTCAGTATTAGTAGCCTTAAAAAATGCAGTGTAAACAGTTGCTTTTGAATAATCTATTGGTAAAAGGTGAATTAAATTGCATTCTAATGCAGTAGGGATTTGCAAAACATAATTACAAACAATGGAATATCACTGCTATAGACCTATAGTCTATGGATTAAATTGATTAGATAGAATAGTATTAAAACTTTTATAGTCAAGTTGCTGTCCAAAACCAAATGTAAAGTTTCTCCCAGACAACAGTCGATAAGGGATCATGACGTTAATGCTGATTTAATCAATGACAAGAAATAAGGCACACAGCCGGCCCTAAAGCTGCAGAGACACAAGGGTAGGGTTTTGCAAGCGCTGTCCAAGTCCTATACAGTGGGTCTTCACCACTCTTTATATCGGGATTCTAATTGTCAGCCAACGGATAGCAAATCAAAAAACGTGAGGACATGCGTTTTCCTGTGGCATAAAACCCCAACGTAACAAGGCAGTTGTTCTTAAATCACCATGGCACGGGCCTAACAACCAACCAACCAACCACACACATATGAGCGCCATTCATATTTTTGTGTATTAATCTATTTGGCTGTCAGCTGCTAAACATCACGAATGATTCAGAAAGACAAATAACGCAGCGTTCCCAAGCAGAAGACTGGCAAAAAAAAAAAACAGCAGGGATTCGTGTATAGCTTTCACTGTTTTTACACATCAGGACT
Source organism: Hiodon alosoides (assembly GCA_025775065.1). Taxonomy (NCBI): domain Eukaryota; kingdom Metazoa; phylum Chordata; class Actinopteri; order Hiodontiformes; family Hiodontidae; genus Hiodon; species Hiodon alosoides. Next base: position 37,543 of record JAOYSI010008555.1, on the reverse strand, counting down.
TGATCTGGATGAATGGCAAATGTATTCTGCTCCAGTTAAGTTCGCCAAAAAAAAAAAACATGGCATCGGTGTGGCAACCCTCTCAGACCGAACTAGCCAATCACATCGTCATCCGAGTCTGGCCGGTAGGGCACTCACCTGCAGCACTGCCTGGGCGACCTCTGGGTTCTCTGGGCTATCAAAGTGCTGAAGCTGGGAGCCCAGACCATAGTAGTAGGGTCCCATCTTGTGCAGGTCGACCACAGTGGGATCGGCGCCAAACACCGTCCTCCAGCCCTCGCGGTACACCTTTGGCAGCTCGACCGACAGCACACGCCGTTTCCGCTCGTACAGACCCTTAGCCAGCCACAGGGGCATCTCCATGTTGGTCCCCTTTGGAAAAGAAAAAAAGACACATGCCTATCAGCAATCTGTCTCCCTCTACCAACTATTAACAAAGCCGTGTTCTTCCACCGGTAATCGGTTAAAATGGCCAGACCCCTGAAAGGAATCATCTTGCGCTAAAGTATTAACAGACACACACCTCACAGAGCAACTTTAACGGTTACTCAATTTCTCCGCACCCGCACAAACATACTTACCAATTAGATACATCAAAGGGAGAAAATTAATACTACAAGTAAATTTTCATAGAGTCAAACGCTGAAATATTGAAAAATACTCTGAAGAGCAAGGTATGCACAAACCAATATTGCAACACAGCAAACCATGCAAAACAAAAAAAAAAAGCCCAAATTATTTCTCCTTTAATTACCCAGTCTTATCCACTGCTACTTACATAGCTTACTATTTCCGTTTTAGATTTTTCAGGACCGTTAAATGTCTTTCTCGAGTGTATAACACCTTGAATGGGACCTTCATTCGATGTCCTTCTGATTACATTTAACCACTAGGCTACACCGCCGATGTGGCGTTACACTTCAACAAAATCGTTTTTAATGAAACTTTAAGGAATACTTTAACAATAATTTGTGGCGGAATCATTTTTTTTCTTTCGTAATCACGATTTGCTGCTTGTTGTAATCAGGTGCAAATATATTAAAACCTTTTATAAAGAAATGACATATGAAACGACAATTGCTTTAAACTACCTAGTTTACGGAGGATAAATGCATTGACAGCAAATCAAAAGTTTTATCACAAACAATGTAAACATCGATGAACAAGGCGTGTCGTTTTTCAGGTAACACAAATATATGTAAAAACAGATTTAAAAAAAAAAAGTTACACATTAAAGACAGATTCGTAAAATATAACGATGACCACCTCACCTCTGGTATATCCCGTTGGTCACTCGACTTCTCTAAAAACCCGAGTCGAGGAAAAGCGCTCTCGGTTCGACATGGAAGCCTTTCTTGAGAGAGCAAAATATCGTCCAAAGACAAGAAATTCTCCTCCATTCCTACTCTAGGAGGTATGGGCATGTACGACGTTGACTCCATTAATTAATAACTTAACGTCTAATAGTTTCACCTGTATACTCGGACAGCTTCGAGACCGAGTTCGTCCACCAGTTGCTAACCTATTTGGCGCGAGAATTCGAATGACAGACTTCTACTCCCTAAAGCTAGACCTAAAAAATCGAAAACAGATCTAACAACCTCGGACGCCAATCACAACTCTAGAAATGGAATACAGATGGAAGATACGTTAATAAAACAAATTAATTCTGTTAATTTTCTGGTCTGTAATAAATATATTTTGTTATTTGTCAGAGTCCATAATCAGATAACAACAGTGAGGTAGATTTTAATGTAATGAAAAAAATACAGAAATAAAATAACGCAGGGTAGGATGGGAAGTTAACCCAAATATTTAACCGTTTGAAAACCAGTTGTAGTAGCATTTGGCCACTAGGTGTCTACAATACTCCGTTAAACTGTAACTCACAAATTATATGCAGATCCATTACATGATAAAAATATTTCTGAGTAATATTTCCGAATGTATATTCCTGAATTGTCTTAGTCTTTTTAATTAGCATTGATTTTGATTGCAAAAATGATTTTTAAAAGAAAAATATACTAATTTAGATTGCGTCCTAGAAACTTGCACCTCTAGCAGGAGATGTTCAGAAAGGTTACTAGTATTTGGAGCAGAACTGTCTTAATTTTGATCCCAAGTTAGACTGTCACCATGTTAATTGTATTCTTAGGTGTGTCCTACAGAGGACCATAGCATGGGTGGTTTTAGACTGGGCTGCCCTGAATATTTTTCAATTGAATTGAATGATAAAAGATGCACTAAGTACCCACTGTCATACTCGCATTCCCCCATACTCCGCATACTTTTATTCAGTCACTTTTCACTCACACGTACAGAACATTTTCTAATTCCGCTCGCACGCATTCATACATATAATTTTATTATCGTACTCTCTTGCACAGAGAGATTTATACATCTCACATACAAACATACAGTCAGACTCATGTTCGGAACATTATGCTGAGACATACAATATGCCAAAAAATCCCAGTTCTCTATATTGGAAATATTAAATGAAAATGGTATTTAGTCGCATCGGACTTTCTTAAAAACAAATATTTTATTAATCCATTCTTTGATTCTAACAATAATATTCCAATAGTAAATATTCTAAAATAATATTAACGATTATATAAGACAAAAAACAAAACAAAATGTATCCCATATGCTGGAGGCGTCTGTATGTTTACTTCGTGATTAAAACACCACTAGGTCATATCTCTGTCCTCTGTCGCACGGAAGGCAGTCGGCTTTATTTACCAGATAAAAGAGGACCAAATGCCGCTGTATTGCACACAGTGAGCTAGTCTCTTTTGTAAACTTATTAGATTTGAGAAATATTATCATTTCCAGTGATCACACCATTCCCAGCCTGTTAATCCGCGTATGCGCACTAAGCGTCTCTATTGTCTTCCAGCGTCAGAGCTGAGAGAACTAGCGCGCGGATATGAGAGAAGTAGGGAGCGGCACACACTGACCCGAATCTGCGGGCATAGGCAGAATATAACGAACGTCGAGGAACGACCACCACGAAGGGACCGGCGGGCAGACGAACAGACCGCAGCAGTTGCCATGGTATGACCAGCTGAGCGGCTGCTCAGAAAAGGAAAATATCAACTTGGAGGGTACTGCGGATGAGTGCGGCTAGTTGATCCGTTGTTGCCCTGTAAACTGACCCTGAGCGCTCGCCTACCCTGTTGTGATTTGGGCAGTCCTGTTGTTTGCGGACAGGAAAGAACGTGTTGCGTTTTTCTGACCATTCAAAACCAGTGGGAATTGTACATTCTGGTTAATTCCACATCATCTATTCTCTCCGGGTTTTTTTCCCGCTGTGAGGACATTTAGCTTGCCCATGATCCGGTTAGGGAAATGCGCCGTTGCGTCTGTTAGACACAGCTGGTTTGGTCAGACTTGACAACCCGCTTTTTAGCGCTTGTTTGTCGTTGGCGGAAGCGTTCTGGGGTTTGTACACCGCTACTGACAGGACGCATCGGGGGCCGATTCCTCTGACGGCTCTCGGCTCACGGCAGACAGCGTTTCAGCGAACCCCCTCCCCTTTTCTGGGGCGCGTTGGATGGGGGGCAAACAAAGCACGGCGGGGCGGCCCCGGGGAGCTTTTCCCGGTGTTTCGACGGATGACAGCGCAGTGCCACCCACGGCCCACTTCGGGCATTACCGACCAGGCGGGGCGATGGGATTGCGAAGCCGGTCCGTGAGCTCCGTCGCTGGGATGGGCATTGACCACAGCGCCTCTGTTCCGTTCGGATTTTACACTGCCCGAGGAGGCGGTGACTCGGACAGAGCCGGAGGGGGTCCAGGTTCGGATGCAGCTAATGGAAACGGCTTCCAGGGAACTGGGGGAGGACACCACACGGACGGCATGCTTTATCTGGGATCCCGGGGGTCGTTGGCAGACACACTGCCCCTCCACATTGCACCCCGGTGGTTTAGCGCCCACAGTGGTAAGTGAAACTCTTCAAAAGCAGGCACTGTGCTATAGTTTTTATCACCTGAGAGCAACAAGAGCGGTGTGATTAGTGTTACGACGATTCGCATGGCAACGCACCGAACAACTCTTCTTTTCACCTTTTGCACTGGAATATGTTACATGTAAGCCAGTGATGTTGACAAGTCACAGTAAACTAGGGGGTGATCTACGTTATCTGCCCTCCAAGTGTTCTTGTGTTGCAGTCGTATTGACAACTTGTTGGGCTGCAAATCCACAATGCGGAGTACCGCTGTTAAAAAAAAACAAAACCAAAAGGTCTCTTGAGCCGTTTTGCCGCGTCTGGCTGAGATAATTAGCCCACGAATAGGGGTGTGTGACGAACATCTTTTGTTTACTCCTTGACACAAGGTCTCAGAGGACCCATTATGGCCAGAGCTGCAAGGAGATGCAGCTCTGAAGCCCTTCCTTAATTAAAGTGCATGTTCTTACTGGAGTTAAAAAATGTTTCAAGTCAGCGCCCCGCTTTCCTGCCTAGTCATTTCCAGAGCCTGTTTTTTGCCCATGGCTGGGTAGGCCTGCCTCTGCCCTGCAGTTTTAAGTTTAAGTGTGTAAAAAAAAAAAAAAAAAATGGAGTCTCCCGGTGCCTTGTGTTTAAAATGGCTGTCCATCAGTACATATACATCGCGCCCATACGTCTCATGTAACTCTCCAAAAGAAAACAACCCCCAACAGGAGCAGTGGACAGGAGAGCAGACGGTCCACGTCTGGAGTGGAATGGTAATGGGCGGTGTGAGCCGTGAGGTAAGGCTGGGGCAGAACGGTCTGTTTAAGAGAGAGAGAGAGAGAGGGGGAGAGAGAGAGAGAGAGACGGAGAGAGAGAGAGAGAGACAGAGAGAGAGAGAGAGAGAGAGAGAGAGAGAGAGAGAGAGAGAGAGAGAGAGAGAGAGAGAGAGAGAGAGAGAGAGAGGATTCCCTTCAGCCAGAGAGCTTGGTGGCTGTAGGAGCAGCCGGACTCAAAGGGCAGTTCCTGAGGCGAGGCGAGGCCAGGCGAGGCGAGGGGGACCTGAGGCAGGAAGACAGGGCATGAGCAGGGTCGGGTTAGGGGTCAGAACCACTGAAGGTGTGTCGAAACCAGCAGGGATTAGGGCAACAGCCAGTTGTACATATGTCTGGGCCGTGTTGGCTTGGTGCTAGGGGCACTGATCTGAGTATCAGTGGAGGTGTGTCAAAACAGCACAGCGAGCAGAGATTAACTGACAGTTGTGCATATGTCTGGGCCGTGTTGGCTTGGTGCTAGGGGCACTGATCTGAGTATCAGTGGAGGTGTGTCAAAACAGCACAG
>JAOYSI010008548.1:0-11449 GCA_025775065.1 Hiodon alosoides | reverse complement strand
CAAGACATTTTGGAAAATTCTATGCTTCCAACTTTGTGGAAAGTTTGGGGAAGGCCCTTTTCTGTTCCAGCATGACTGTACACCAGAGCACAAAGCAAGGTCCATAAAGGCATGGTTGGATAACTTTGGTGTGGAAGAACCGGCTCGCACAGAGCCCTGACCTCAACCCTATCGAACACCTTTGGGATGAACTAGAATGGAGATTGTGAGCCAGGCCCTCCAACATCAGTGTCTGACCTCACAAAGACCTCTTCTGAAAGAATGGGCAAAAATTCCAACAGACACACTCCAAAATATTTTAGAAAGCCTTCCGAGAAGAGTGGAAGCTGTTATAGCTGCAAAGGGCGGGAACAACTCTATTAATACCTATGGATTTAGAATGAGATGTCATAAAAGCTCCTGTAGGTGTAATGTGTAGGTGTCCCAATACTTTTGTCCATATAGTGTAGCTTAAAGCCATATTCAGAAAACACTCTTGAAGCCTGCAAGGTCTGAAGCTTGAATAATGTGCTAGTGCAGAATTCTGTAGAAATTGAGAACGTAAATGTGGGCATAAAGCTTTTTCAGAATGTCTTACAATATATCCAGCTGTGATTTATATTTTGTCTGTGTCATAGTTCGATCTGTGAGCTAGTCTACAGCCTGTGTCACTTCACGTCCACCGATAGAAATGTTTGCAGAGCCATTTTTGTTTTTTATTTTGGCCGATTTGCAAAGGGGCTGTTATTTTAGAAATGGTTTTTGGGTTAATGTGCCACTTCTAAGAGAGAACTAAAACTAAATATTTTCGAACGAGTGACAAAAAATGGATGGAAATGTTGATCAGATCGTTTAAAATATAACCCAAGGAAAAAGTCATGCCGGATTTATTAAGCTGCTGATCATTATGGTGCATATGGATCATCCTCTTCGCTCCAACCCAGCAATTTTGGCATTTGGTAAATTCAGAGAATATGTCTGTATGCCCTTTCAGAAAAAGACCTGGTGGGCCATCCCACCAGGTCCCTTAGCTTGTCGGGCTTGCACTGTACTGTAGACCAAGGATTCCTTGGAAATGCAAAAAGAATGTCTTTCCATTGAATATGTACTCCTCAGAGCCTCCAACTTCGACCGTGTTTGGCAGTCATGTTCTGGATTATCTTTGACCAACTCCCGTGATACCCCGAAGCACTGAGTGCCGTTTGTGGAGTAAGGTGTTGGTTGGTTATCTTTTGTTAATACCGCTTTACCTGGTCTTTAGTTTATACTTGACCTTTAGTGGATACTTTTAGTATCATTAGAATTAATAATTTTTTGTTTTTTGCTGTGATCTATTAAAATTAAAAGCTGCTGTTTATCTGTAGTAGCAATGCTCATATTTTCTTTGAGTCAGGATTTCAGAACCTTGAAGGGGGAAAAAAATCCCTGAAGCAAGCCGTCTGCTTGAATCGTTTAAAATCATAGATACGTGTTTTGGAATGTATCTCTATCATGTGGCATAGAAGCAGTGTTTGTTTAGATCTAGACTATATTCTTAAGAGTATTGTATGTTTCCGCCTGCCATTTTTCATCCATGACCGTTTAATTGAATGATCTTGGCGGAAGAAACTAATCGGAGAAATTTGTGCTTCAGCTGAAATATTTGTATCATTTTGTTTGTGAGAGAGATACTGTAGATTATATGGAAAGATACTTTTAAAATTGTATTTGCAGGTTAAAATAACTAGTTAAGTAAAACGCTTCAGACCATAGAGGTCAATGCACAGTTCAGCCCATGAGGGAATCTGAAATAAGGCCTTGTCTTAATAAGCTTTCCTAGCTGCAGAAGAAGGCATAGATCCTGCAAATTGCCCCCGAGTAAAAGAAAAAGGGAATTGAAGTTTGTCATTGCTTTTTTATTTTGTTGTGATGAGATTTGTTTTACTCTCTACTGATCCATCAAGAGTTTGGTGAAGCCCACGTCTGGCTTTTCTCCATTTCTTTTCTCTAATTCCCCATACATAGGTGATTTTGGGCTGAAAATCAAACCAACTGGAATAGGGCTCTCCAGGACTGGACACAGAAAGCCCTGGTTGAGTGCCTACCTTTTTATTCAGAATCTTAATAAAATGTTTTTGTCCATGTTTTTGTTCAAATTTCGCAGATAAAAGTGGCACTCAACCACTGGATCAGTTGCGTACAATGTACGTCACACCAACTCAATCCCTGCTGATATGTCTAATCACTACATGCTAAGTTATTTACTTTCTGTGTGCTTGTTGTAGTTTGAGTTCAAAGAAGGTTAAGCACTTACTGTATTTACTTCATGGGATCCACTTCCCTGTTGAAGGCCTGTTTGATGCTATGACACCATTACTATCTATACCATATTCACCAGCATAGTTTTCTCAATCAGGGTTAGTCCTTGTCTCTTGCACGGTGATTTCTACTTTTAAATTAAATTATAATTGTTTTTAACAGTTTAAGTTAGTCTCACCAGTTGACTCATGAATCATTTTATTAATTTCTTTGAAATTGTTAAATACAGAAGAACAGAGAGAGCTCAGAGGTGTGTTTTACAGTCTAGTTATAGTCCCTATGACTATGTGTGTCATCTCTATGGCACCACTCTGTACTGAATTCTTTGCAAAAGAAAATCAGAAATATGTGATTGGTATGAACATGATAGTCAAGGAAAGATGTTTGGTTTTCAAACTATAGATGACTGATACAGTAGCGATCTTGGTGCGTATTGTTGCTCTGAGACAGAACTTTCTGAAAGCGCTACAGATTGAAAATGCATGTCTATCTCCACTGTAAATAAAGGAAAAGATTCTGATGTGTTTTTTTTATTTAGAATTATTGCTGGGCTTGATATGGTAAAAAGCAGCATGTGCACTTTTTAAATACCCTTTTCTTATCTGTGTTTTGTGCGGTTTGTCATTTCACAGCTGAGTGATATGACTTATTGATGCTTCCTTGAACCTCGTAGATTATGTGTTTGGGTTAAAGCGCATATCCAGGTAAAACCTTGCATCTGATGTGATCTAAGTGAGGAAGCTGCAGCTGTCTCAGTCCTGCGGTACGCTGTTGTGAGTTTTCCAGATTTTTAATGGAAATAACTAATTTATCCAAGCTCTTATTGTTTATACCCTTTTAAAAGCCTACAAAATGAGGTTGCGCAAACACTTCAATACCACAAAATCCCCTTTAACAGCTGATATTCAGTACCTGTTGTGGTAGGCTGTTGGTAGTTTGGGTTTAGAGGTAATTTGCACCAGGGAACAGGGTTATTGTATGAGAGATGGATTAAGAGGAACATCGCACCTATGCTTCTTGTGCACCTTTACTCACCACGCAGCAAAACCTAGACTACACTACATTATCCTGGGAGATTATGACTGCTCTGAACCATATTTCAATGGATACAATTTGTTGTAAGACAAATTTTGAAATGTTTTAAATGGCAAATTTGACTTAAGTATTCCTATGCGTTCACATCCATCTGTCTTAGGGGCGGGATTTGTTTAGCCAGGTTGATTATCTAAAATGTATCAATGCAAATTTGAACGAACACTGCCAGTCTTAACTAAATGATTTGTGTCCCTAGAAAAAAATGAAAATCAAAGACTGGAATATATCCCTGCAAATGAGTGTATTGCAATCTCTAAGCGTACTCACCATGACTATTAGACCTTATTTTCTCTTAATGTATCTCCATTGTTTTCTATGCCCACAGTAGAATACAAGTTTTTATTCTTGTTTGTTTTCTGTGGTCGTATCAGTTTTCTGATCTGTAAATCTGCCATGCAGTAAGGATATGGTCGTCTGCATCAGCATTTAAAATAAATATTAAATATAAAACATTTCTGTATTACTCACCTTGCTTTTCCAATGGTTGTGATGTGCATTGTGCTCTGTTAGCTTTAGTCGCTGCTCTGGTTTATACTTGTTTCCCTGTTCTGGGAAGAATCGCACGATGTGCGTGGAAGCAAACCTTGCTACCGGCCCAGGTGGCATCTGGAGCGACTAACCTTGTCTGAATGACATTCTTTGTTCAGAAGCAACAGCAGCAGTGCAGTGCTATCGATTCAGATCCTTCCTTGGAGGATTGTTAAATTTTAGAGCTCTCTACAAGGTTATTTCCATCCCCATTGACGGAGTATAAATCACATATGGGTAGATGGTGGCTATGTGCTTATAACTAAAGGTTATTAAAGCCATATTAAAGGTAAAGGGCATTTGCTTAGCGTATTTGCTGGTGCGGTATTGCGGCCGTAATCTTCCCGGGTCCTGCATTCTAATTGAAATTTGATGGTTGCACTGGGTAGTGTCTCGCAAAGAAACTGACAAATCCTTTCTTGGTGAATTCATTACGTACAGGTTCTGTATGAAAATACTGGAAAATAAAGACCTTAAGTCCTCCCATTTCTAGCGAGACTGCCATTGAGTGGAAACTTCATTAGGATATATATATATATTTTTTTTTTTAAGGGCTTTATGTGGATTGGAGGCAGTGTGGTGAGAGATACCATTTATATAGGTGCCAGAAAATTGTATCCACTGTCTAATCACAGCAGTACTTTACCCTATAATTTCTGGCTTTATATCCATCTTCACCCCAGCCTGCTTAGTGAGAAGTGATGTATGGCTAGTCTCTGCCTTTGCCCATGTCCAATTAGAATATAAATGATTTCCTTGTCTACATAAATTATTCACAAAGAATAAAGCCCTGCAATAGACATTCTTTAAGTTTGGGCTGATATGTCTATTAAGCCTTTTTTTCTTCGGAAAATGCTGAGGTACGCTGAATGGCAATGTGATAAATGGTAGTTGACAGTGAATGTCTGGCATTTACCATTGTGTCCTGTCTTTCTCTTTCAGCATTTAGCATGATGATCGTCCTGGCTTTGATCCGCATTGCCAAGGGTCGTGGAGAGGGCCACCCCCCCATGGCAGATATTTCCGGCGTCCCCAACTTATTTGGCGTATGTGTGTACTCTTTTATGTGCCAGCACTCCCTGCCTTCACTGGTGACGCCGATCTCTGACAAAAAGAGCGTCGGCACCCTGCTACTGGTGGACTACGTGCTGATCCTGGCTTTCTACGGCCTACTGTCCTTCACCGCCATCTTCTGCTTCGACAGCTCCCTGCTGCGGGACATGTACACGCTCAGCTTCACCGACAACTGCGAGGTGCTGAACGTCCCGGTGCTGCGCTACTTCCTCGGCCTCTTCCCCGTCTTCACCATCAGCACTAACTTCCCCATCATCGCTGTCACCCTGCGCAACAACTGGAAGACCCTCTTCCACCGTGACGGCGGCACATACCCTTGGGTGGTTGACCGGGTGGCCTTCCCGCTCATCACCCTGGTGCCCCCCATCATCGTGGCCTTCTGCACTCACGACCTGGAGTCCCTGGTGGGCATCACAGGCGCCTACGCTGGCACTGGCATTCAGTACATTATCCCTGCCTGCCTGGTGTTCTTCAGCAGGCGTCACCTGGAGCCCGTCTTTGGAAGGGACGTGGTCAACAAACACAAGTCGCCCTTCCGCCACAATTTCTGGGTGGGTTTTGTCTTGCTGTGGGCCATATCCTGCCTGATGTTTGTCACGGCTAATATTGTGCTGACGGAAACCAAGCGCTAGCACGAGGACTTCTGGAGAAAAGTTCCAATTTTGAATACAAGAAGCCTTATTGAACTGACAGGACAGATTGCGTGTAAGAATAACACTTCTATGTAAGGATCTTGCAAACGAGAACATTATGAAGAGTAAGTTAAATTATTAAGGACCAATATTTTTAAATTTCATTGATCTGTTTTAGGGTTGGAGCAAGACAATCCACTATGGTTTGGGTTTCTTATGTCTTTCCTCTGTAATTTCCTCCCAGTCCTGGCATTCAAGACCAAATACAGAATTTGTTTTAATTATCAATAAATTAGTTTGCCTTTTTCCGCCCCCCCATTTTCAAAATGAATGTTAAGGTGGATGAGGAGGAGGGCATATGGAGGTTGAGGATGTGTCTGAGTTCTTTAGAAATTACAGAACAATTCATGGTTTTCTCCAACTTTTGATCCCTAGGATGATCCAGATTTCAGTCTAGCCGGAGATCATAAAAAAATGTAAAATAATAATAATAATAGAAAATAATTCAAAAACCTGGCAAGGTTAAAAAATAGAGTGGCTTTTCAGCTCCACTTTCTGAAAGCTGTCCTAGTTGCCATTTATCCAGAACGTAGACCATGACCTGCTTTTCAAATTTTAACATAATACGTATATTAACTATTATATTTACATGTTTTGGAAGGCCACCAAATCCGTTTTCAAAGCCTGTGTACGCTCCTTATGCTTTAGTGAAAGTTATGGGTTGCAAATCTCTCCAATTCAGATGGTGGAAAGCAGTCATCTTATTCTACCAAAGTTTGCGGCAAAAAAATGATGCAGCAGGCTGCTGGGTTTTGACAATGGCAAGTCTGTTCAATAACTAGATGGCTATAGTCGCATAGCATCTCTGTGCCCTTTTTGCCTCATATCGGTACCGTTTGTTGGTGTAATGACAGTTTTTCACTTGACCGATTCCTTGCAAACGAATGCTTCAGTTTACCTGCAAACTGCTGGCGAATTTGGCTGTGCAGTTCTATTTTGATTCAGTAAAGTGGCAGCTTGTTTTGACAAGGACCTACAGTGCTAATAGGCTTGCTACGAGGCGTGCATTTGGGTTCATATGGCCCAATAGTAACGCCTGACTTCCATTTAGTCTTTGCTGTTAATGGGGTTTCTGCGATGCGTGGTCTGAGGCCTTTATTGCGCATATATCCAAAACATACAATATATTCTGATGGCAGATTTACTGATTCCCAGATTCATTTGTAAACGCCGTACATGCATCTTGATTTTTGTTAGTTCGATAATCAATATTTCAAGATGATCTCTGACTGGCATGTACTCCCCTAACTGCACAGGATTGAGTTGCACTGTTAAGTCACGAAGAAGGGAATACTGTTTACCATTTTAAAACATTTTTGACTTTGCATCTTTTTGCTTTGGGTTGTCTTTTGTCTTTAGAAGTCAATTCCTTAGTCTGTGTCTTAACGGGGCGGTCCATAAATGCACGCTGATCTGTTTCACGTGCTTATTGACCTAGGAGCCGGGCAGTAGGATAGCAACTGAAGGTTGTCATGCAGTGAAAACGTAGCTTTTTCTATATTGCTGACTTTCCCATGTATGTTTTCTGCACACTTCTCTCGCTCCACTTATTTAATCTGTAATCCTCTGCAAATGTTGGTATTGGTAATTCCAGGGAAGAGCTTGAGATCTTATTTTTGCATTATAATTGTAAGGGTACGTGGAAAATGAGTCTGCAAACTTCACGCACAATTTACTGTCATTAAAGCGTTTGGTGTTTAAAGCAGTTTGTGACCTTTTGAAAATGTTCCAGTTCACTGCAGCAATGGAAGTCAATCTGTGTACGCAAGGAGCATGATTGTTTTTTCTAGTAGAATTCAGGTGAAAAGGACTTACCCCATATACTGTGTTTAATAAGAATATATTTTTAAATGTTTTTTTTTTTTTTTTTTTGCCAAAAAACTGGCAAATGTGCCTTTTATCCTTTCGTTAATTATGTTGTTCTGTATTGGCTGTGATGTTTTTTCTTTCTTTCATTAGCCTGCCAGATAAGATCTGCATGTAAGCCACTTAATTTATCTAACAATCAATGTCTCCTCAAAATAAACTTAGGAATCCTTGGTCATCCCTTGGTTTTTCGTTCATTTAGTTTTGTAAGGTTCTCTGCTGGTTCATAATTATGGGCACACACAAGTTGCATGTAATATAAAAAACTTTGGGTTATATTTTCAAACATATAGGCAACGTTTTCTGAAATGGAATACCAATTCTGTTTGAGCCGTTTCATTAAATATCCCCCCCACCCCGTCCAATAGAACTAAAATGTACCTTTATCAACAGTAGGAACAAGACTTGATCATCATGGATTCAACAAGATGGTCCATGCTGACGTCACGCAATTGCTGCAGTGTGGATGGTGGTATATTCATGCTGCCAACGACACGTTCCATCTTATCCCAAAGATGCTCTGTTGGGTTGAGGTCCGGGGACTGCGCAGACCACATGACTAAACTTAACTTGCTGTCATGCTCATGGAACCATTGAGGCAGTACATGGAACATTATCTTTGCCACATGGAAGTATCCAGGAAGGGATTTTTTGTTTGTCACTCCATTCTTGTTCACTTTTTGCCCTGTGTAACGTTCAAACAAACAGAAACTGGATGCCTGCCTGCCTGCTTTATATAGCTGGCCATGGCCATGTGTACCTTAAACTGGCGTGTGCGTGTGCGTGTGCGTGTGCGGGTTATAATCGCCAATTCTGCTGATGGATCTTAGCTTGTCCCTACAAATCCTGCCACCACACACAGGAATACTCCCATCCCAATCGCCTTCGAGCCACCCATCTCTTTAACAATACATAGGCTACAGTTGCTACACAATCCGCAACAGAGCTTCATTGTTGATTTGAGGAGAAGCATGTCCCTCGGGCCGGTTCTATAAGCCTGCAAGCGCATCGAAGTCGCTAGTTCAGGCGGCATTCGGCCAGTTTTGACCCGCCACTGCTCTCCTAGTCACCATTGGCAAATTACATGTTCAGAGTAGAACCTTTGATGGGGACTAATTGACATGGGAGCTAATTGTCCTCGGGGTGAATTTTTGTGGGAACGATTTTTCACTGGGGTTGAATTGACTTGGTGACGAATTGTCTCTGACACAGTCGTGGGGAATCTGAGCCAATTCGTACAGGCTCATGGACCATTGATCTACTCGGAAGAGTTCTTGTTTTTCCTATGTAAGTAAAGTTCTTAATTTCTGTTGCAGCTATTAAGATGCATTTTTTAAATGCATGAGTAATTTGTATTAAAAATTATAATTAATTTAATAGATATAATAAACTGGTTATTAAAAATATATAAAACGCCCCAGTCTTTTCACCAGTCTTGTCTCACTTAAAAAATGTTTTTAATAACTTATAGTCGAGCCGTACGTTGTTGCCGTTTATTAGACGTAGTGTATACAGTACAGTTAACTGAAACAACAAATATTTGAGAAGAACTGATATCTGAAATTCTGGATATGTATCACAACAATGCAGAATCTTGAGCAGTAAAATGTGTGGTTTTTAATGCAATTCGTGTATCAGTTATGCAATTAGTGATTAAACTAAATGCTAATCCCTAATTGTTTAAGTCAGTTTAATTTTCACCCCTAATGAGTAGTCTTGTAAATGCAATTGTTAGATCATTTCTGGTGTCCTTTAAAATAGCCATGCAGCTCTCACGTGTTTTTCTTCATTTTCCTCATGTCTCACCCGAGGCTTGAAAACAGATTTGTTTTTATTATCATAATATTTCTCCCTACTGAATTATAATTTAAGATGGGCGGTGGTAACATAAGTAATTTACTTTGTGTGTGTGTGTGTTTTTTTAAGTAAATAATGTAGGTTTATAACTGTGTGTCACAAGCTATTTTAGACATACTAAGGTTGTGTGGCTATATTGAAAACGCTGCATAAAGATGCATTTCAAAATAATAAAAACAAAACTAACAGCCCTGTTTTGAAGGATGATCTTCCTAATTAAGGTATAGTATCTGCAGTTAGTTATTCTTTTGCATGCTCTTTTCATTTGACTTCTTTGGATGCTTTTAATCTTCGTGGTATTGATTTGGATGGCAAGGCATATTGATTTTATATTTGCTGTATAAACAAGCTTGCATTGAGTGCCGGGTTCAGGGCTAGTGCCGAGAAAAGTATGTTTGTCATCGCTCTTCAGATTAAAAGCAGAGTGTGGATCTACAATTGACTGCCTGTTTCCGCTATAAATCTCTAGTCAAGGCAGCTCTGTAGAAATGGGTCTACTGTTTTGGACACCCTAATTTAAGCTAGCCTAATTTATACCAGTAACCTCACAAAAATGTGATATTGACAAGTCTACAAATCTTCCAAATGCATTGTCTGGATTGATTTTCATTTGGAATTTAATTTAGCCTATGCTTTCAGTGGTGGGCTCCCATCAGCACTATGGCTATCTTTGTTTTTAGGTTGCATTCATTGTGTCCACTAGATTTATCCCGGTCACATGGATCAAAAGCCCCTCTTCCATGCCACTCAGAAACGCAGTCCCCCATCTGCTTGTGAGACTCACCTGAGGCTCCTCTCTTCCTTGTCCATCCTCCTTTTACACCTGTTCATTTTTAAAGTGCTATCTGTCCACTCTTAGTTAGTCCTTGTGGCATCTGCTCAGAATAAGTCATGTGTACCCTTTCTGGCTTGAGGAAAAGATATTTAATGGATTCCTGTCAATAAAAGCCATGGGCAGTATGTGCCAGTGTTGTCATTGGAAGGCCTTTGGCAAGGTGTATATTCCAGAGTTTAATCTTCCCATGCAGGAGGGAGGAAAAAAAGACTCCATTAGTTAATAATTCACACTTGTCAGATTGCTAAAGATGGCCAGGCATGGACACCACAGGCCGCAGTATGGACAGGTCCTAATCGGGAGGTGATTATCGCCTTGTCAGCTGTCCTTATTAGAGGTGTGAGCGGGAGTGCTTCCTGCTGCTGCGGTGACTCATTGGTAGGGAACTGGCTTCACCGCCAGAGGCCAGTAGGCTTTTCATCGACAGCCTTCTCTTTCTCCTTTAGTGTCTTCTCACTCTACTGGGAGGGAGGGAGGGAGGGTTGGGAGTCCCTTGAGAGAGCCGTTGCAGCCACTCATGGTATTGACTTTGTGTGGTGGTTCATGCTTAATGGGACTAATGTTTCCATATTTAAACAAGTGCTAACCAAAATAAGGGGATCCTTGGAAGAAGGTGTATGTATTTTTATAAAGCAGTGTAGGTCAGGCAGGCCACTGTTCAAAATAGAACTAGAGAGGTTGATTAGCTAGATTTTATGTGTAAAAATGACCATTCCCTAATGTTGCAACCGTTGGGAGACAAATTCAGTACATCACATTCTAAGGGAAATTGCTAGGGTCTTGCTCAACGCTATCATTGCTTTTGAGATTTTGCAGATAAGAAACATACTTGCCTTTATTACTGTCCTATTGAGACAAATCGGTTTATTACCATTTTATTTCATTTTAGAAATCTAGCCTTTGCAATTTAGTTTTCATATAAGATTTCCTTTGGCCAACTAAGTTTATTACGCAAGCGGAGACTTAAAACGGACTTAGGATTTAATTTATGATGAATTATTAAGTTTAGTTTTTAAATGAATAAGTGTATAAATGGCTCTATCCAAGTTTTTTCCCATTGATAAAGCTTTCATCCTCTTATTGGAAGCAGAGATTGTTATCATGGAAACTTGAGGGAAAGCAAGCCTTGCTCAGCTTCTACTTGAAAGCCTGAAGGCTCTTTTTCTCTCGGCAGCCGGGGGGGGGGGGGGGGGGGGGGGGGGGGGGGGGGGGGGGGGGGGGGGGG
>JAOYSI010008547.1:0-11449 GCA_025775065.1 Hiodon alosoides | reverse complement strand
TTTAGATCAGGGAGCCAAACCCACAGTGCCACTGAGAACCAAGGGGTGGGATCTTTTTGATCAGGGAGCCAAACCCATAGTGCCACTGAGAACCAAGGGGTGGGATCTTTTAGATCAGGGAGCCAAACCCACAGCGCTACTGAGCTACACTGTGGGATGGGGGTATTGTGACAAGCATTGTGACACATCTTTTAGATCAGGGAGCCAAACCCACAGTGCCACTGAGAACCATGGGGTGGGAACTTTTAGATTAGGGAGCCAGACCCACAGTGCCACTGAGAACCAAGGGGTGGGATCTTTTAGATCAGGGAGCCAAACCCACAGCGCTACTGAGCTACACTGTGGAATGGGGGTATTGTGACAAGCATTGTGACACATCTTTTAGATCAGGGAGCCAAACCCACAGTGCCACTGAGAACCATGGGGTGGGAACTTTTAGATTAGGGAGCCAGACCCACAGTGCCACTGAGAACCAAGGGGTGGGATCTTTTAGATTTGCGCTACTGAGCTACACTGTGGAGTGGAGGTATTGTGACAAGCATTTTGACACATTTATTAATCATTTAGATTGCTTGATTGGAACAGCCTTCTCCCTGCCTTTCTAGTTCATTCCCATGCCTGTGCTGTATGGAGTGTTCCTGTACATGGGGGCATCTTCACTTAGAGGGATTCAGGTAAGCGGTAACACACGTTAAATAATGGAACCTAACAAGAGTGTTTCCCATCTGAATCAAGCTAGTGCCTGGGCCTGGGGGGGAATGGTTGCTAGGTGATGGAGCCCATGGGTGCACGAGTTTAGGTTTTTATATTTAGGCTTACATATTTATTTGGTTTTATTTTGAAAGCATCGCTGTGGGTGGTTGTAAGACAGCACTGTCAATGTCGAAAGTTCTACAGCTATATCACCTAGTGTTTTTTCAGGCGTATACCATTGTTGGTGCTGTCACTGTACTGCTCACCTCTTTGGATGTAATGTATTTTGGATTGCCAAAAGAATAAATGTAAATACTAAAGCAAATCAAACCGATTTAAGGTATTTAAGGCAAATGTATTTGCCTCTGGCTGTGTTTTTGTCTTCTTTCCCTCAGTTCTTTGACCGCCTGAAGCTGTTCGGCATGCCGGCCAAGCACCAGCCTGACTTCATCTACCTGCGTCATGTCCCTCTGAGGAAGGTCCATCTCTTCACCATCGTCCAGCTCGGTTGCTTGGTCCTGCTGTGGGTCATCAAGACCTCCAGGGCTGCCATTGTCTTCCCCATGATGGTATCAGCCAAATTCCGCCCTTCCCTTCTGCTGGGCAGAGATGGCACCTATAGCCTTGTGAACAGCTTGCCTGTCAATCAAAAATACTCGACCTCTGTATTTTGCCTGATGCTTTTTGCCAGCATCACTCTAACCATGAATTCATTTTGTATGTACATGCACTGGGACCTGTTGCATGCTGGTAATTGCAGTTCCAAGGGTGTCCGATATCAGTATGTAACTGTGTTCACTACCAGGTTCTGGCCCTCCTGTTTATTCGCAAGCTGCTGGATTTCCTCTTCACTAAAAGGGAAATGAGCTGGCTGGATGACCTAATGCCTGAGAGTAAGAAGAAGAAACTAGAGGATGCTAAAAAAGAGGTATTGTTTCTGGTTAGATAGTGATAGTCAGACTTTAATCCATTAAAATCAATCGTGCAAACATTCTCTTTAATGAATAACATCATAAATAACAATGGATACAACAGATGTATGTTAGGTATGCAGGTAAATTGATTTAAAATGTATTAATATAGAAGTTGATTGATTGGTTGAAATATTGAAGCCTTAAAATGCGAGTATAAAGTAGTAGGTATAATTTTACGTCTTTGCTCCTGCTGTGCTGTAATGTTCAGTGGCCTTTTGTGATTATTTGTCTCCCTCTACAGGAAGAACAAAGTATTCTGGCTGAGGATGAGGGCATAGTACAAGTTCCTTTGGAAGGAAATTATAAGTAAGATGTTCATAACAGATCCTGATGAATTCAGGTCAACCAATCAGCACATGTAAAGTGGATAGCATTAAAGATACATAGTAGTTTTGTAGGAAGAGCACTCTGCACTTGAAGCAGTTGGTATGTCTATATTTTACAGGACATTCCAGGTTGCAGGAAACATTTCAAGTTCAAGTTTTAGAGGTTGGCCTTTTTAATAATTTACATCTTGTTTTTAAGGGATGACCCTTCCACAGTGAACATTTCTGAAGAAATGGCCAAAACGTCATTTGGGAATGTTTGGAAAACCCTCAACTCGGAAAACTCTCAAAAAGATCCAAGTTCGAAAAGGTTTTGAACTTTTGTCATCTTTTCTTTTGATAAAGTGTTTGGATACTGATCTATATAGGCTGGTTCAGGGATTTTACATAGTAATGCGTGTGTTATATCTGAATTGTGAACCCTTTACAAATGTACACTTTGGTTATTTAAACTCATCATATATTTTAGAGGGAAAATGAATATTCTCCCGCCCACATCTGATGAGCCGAATATCACAATGTCTGAAAATTTGCTTCCCTGCCCCCCTATGGTTCTCAGGTTTGAATCCAGCTCATTTCATTAGCCGATTTAGACCAGGAGAGCAAAGTGGTGTGCACTCATATTGAAAGACTCATATAGAAGAACTATCTTGTGTTATATTAGAGCAGCCTGTCCTACCCAAGCTGTTTTGTTTCTGTGATTTAATGTTACAACAGCAACATTTCCTTACTCTTCATAGCCTACTGCCCATCAATTGGTTTTGTACACATATGCTTAATGACTGCTCGTCCCGGTGAAAACAAACAAACCTTAATATTCTCTAAACACAATCATCATTTTTTCTCAGTTTGCAGAAATGTCAATGGGTTCTGTTGAGTGATCCACTGGAATATGTTGAACTTGGCATAAAATTATTTAACTAGAGGTTAGAGGGGGCTGTTTTTACCCCTCTTTAAGGGCCAATTAACTGAACACAATTCCTGACAGATTTCTCATTCCATTTCTGCCATAAGCTCCCTTCCCTAACCTCTTAGAAGCTGGTTTGCCAAAGGTAAGGTCCTGTTCCTTGTCTGCTTATGGTGGCTCAGTTGCGTGTCTTTGCTGTACTTGCACGTAAAATGCGGTTCCTCTCTGTGTGATGCAGTACACAGCCGGGGCAACGCAGAGCTACATAATGACAATGTACATTTAGTGCTTATCATAGGGTTAACAGTGGTGCGAACAGTACAGGCACAATGTGACTAGTAGCATAATTACTGTGGGTTCAGTTCAAACGGCTACTCAAAGTAATTAGCATCTCATAAGCTGACAGGCTACAAGTGGTTTTTCATCAAGCAGAGTGAACCGCATCAGCTTTGTCCCCCATGTTTATTTCAAGTGCGTGGTGTTTTTTTATTTTGCGGAATGCAGTACTGTGGCTAGGATTGACAGCATGTTCAGCCCAGAGTGACTCAAACCGCACTGCATGAAATTGAGACTGCTGGGAGCGGGCCTGGCTTTATGCTGAGGCCGCATTAGCCGCGTTAGCATGAGGCGGCCGCCGTTCTGCTGGGGCTCTGTGCGTGTGAATCCCCTATCCAACACCACGACCTGGCCCAGGCTGTTGGGTTTGGGCCCTCGGTGCCGTTTCTTACCGCCCAAAAGGTGAACCAGTCTTTCCCTGCCATTCTTTGGGCCCTGAATCCGACCCCCCTAGCCTTGCCTTTCAACTGTGTAGCTTAGGTTAGAGGCTCACGCAGGTGGTGCGGATCCACTCTTCCCAGACGGCACACCCAGGGCTGTTCCAGCCGGAATATGTTTCTTGTTGGCTGGACTGTTGATGTGTGGTTGCTACGCGTGCCAGAGAAAGGCACATTTTCCACACTGAATAATCTCTTAATTTTCTCTCTTTTTTGTAGCGTCTTCAATAGCATTGTGAGAATTCGGGAAAGGAGGACGGGGGTCCAGAAGGGCTTTGACAGGGAGACGAGTCTCTGATGTTTTCTCGGCCACTGTGCTTTTAATCTGTAAGCAATTGGTTTAACTACTTCTGTGTTTCTTCTGTAAGTATGTGTGTAAACATTGTGTAAAGCAAGTTTATAGGTGTCTGAACCTTTGCGCTTCTTTAAGAAGCCAACCAGTGAAATTTCAGATGTTTGTTCTTGATGATTATGTAAATGTCAAGTTTTACCAGCAACTTAAAAGGCAGAAACATTGGGAAGTTATATAGTGATATTATTGCACAGAATGTTGGTGTCTAAGAACTGTGACTGATAATGCTATCAAAGCTACTTCCAATTTAGAAATGTGTTTTGTATGTCTTCTATTTTAAGTCAACAGAATAATTCTATCTTTGGAAATGATAACTGTCATGCTGTAAAAACTAAAATTTTAATGTGCAATACAATAAATAGCTCAATACAGTTTTAATCAGGCGTTATTTCCCGTCGGCCAATATTTATATATTACCAACTTGAAAAAAATGAACAACATATGAATTACAAAATGTAATGCATAAATGCTCAAAGATATAGATGTGTTTTTTTTTTGTTTTTTTATATGTGAGCGTGGAACAGGTTATATTTGAACTAATTAATTTTTTCCCCTCAGTTTTGGAACACTATTACAAACCCAGCAATTATTTTTTATTTTATTGTTCTCTATATAAAGTTTTGCCTACATTTAAGTTTATATTCTAATGATTATGTAATGTAATTCAGGCATCATTTTAAACTACAAATGCTGAAATTTGCCACTTCTAAAACAGTTACTTTTCAAAATTTCGTATGTAATTTTAAAATGCATTTGGCCAGTGCAGGTTTGAAAAGGGTTTTTTCTTTCTTAACGCACTGTATGCAATAATGTGAAAGGTTGAGAGAAAAGTGTTGCTTTAACGTGTATGATACCTGATTTATGAGTATGTTCACTAGAAGGGTATGTAAATATGAAAACACGCCGAACCCCTTTGTACAATTAATAGTATTCTTTTATGATTCAAAATGTAATGTCTGAATAAAGTATATTTATGTAATTTTGCCTACTTTACCAATGAAAAACAAGAAGGAAAACCAACCTTTGTAACCACAGTTGTCTATCGTCTTGTTAATTGGTTTTTTTTTTTGGGGGGGGGGTAAATGGAATTTGCTGTTACAGGGGACATAAATCAATGCTTGGAGTAGACAGCCCTTAAAAATGTGTTGCACAGGTAAGGCAGTTTTTTTTAAGTCTGCCTTGAGTTAGTTTTTTTAAGGACTTTCTGCTTTGAATCGGTATTGGTATGGTATTCATTCAATTTTGTTTACAATATTTATGTAAATGTAATTTAATACTGTCATATAAACTGTCGTTGACCCAATAAATTGCTTGAAACACTTTAATTCATTAATTTCTCTGCTGTGTAAAGTTTGTAATGACCTCAATGTAGGGTAGGGTAGGCACTGCCACCGCCACTGTTGTCACAGAATGGTCTGGGCAATTGAATTACACCATGAAATCCACCATGAAAAAGGTTAACAACTATAAGAGGGAACCCGGCAGATATCGAAATATTTATCTTGGTTTGATTATATAAATTGGGTGAACCAACAAGCAGCAACGTAAAGAAACAATCAGCAACAGTCAGGTGATCAACACCACAGACAAGTACCCCGCGATGTACAAAATAACAGTACTGCTCTCTATGTGCCATTAATACAGTACATCACGATTTTATGGTAAACAACCGTCACCAAAAAAAACCCACGACATAAATCAACTGATAGTTATACACCAACCGCTAACTGCACGATCCCCGGCCTGCAATATACAAAGTATAAAAATACAGCCAAGACATGCACACCCAATATCCCCTACCGAGAAAACGATCAGTTTAACATAATGTGTGACACAAAAGATGAACGGAATGCCATTCTGAGACGATGTTACGGAGGCGTTTCTGTGGCAGTTGTTTTATGGTTTTTACAATCTGTATCGTATCAGTCTTTGCCTATCAGTGAGCTTGGACCTGAGACCACTGTTCTAGTTTCCTGACAGTTTGTTTTGTGTATGCTATTCCCTTGATACATTAAATCATTTTGCTTTTGTTTTTGTGACTGATGCAACTGCAATTTGAAAACTAAGTATCCAGTGTCTTTCAAAATGTGTTAGATTTCCCAGGTTGCACTATTTGAGCAAATTAGCAAAATGAGGGGGGCAGTCCACCTTGCTCTGGGTGTGTTCGTGTCAGACTGTTTGTGTGTATTTATATTTGAGGGGCACATATTAAAAGTGCTATAATTCCTACGCCGTTCACCCGATTTAGATTTAAATACCCTCAAATTAAAGCAGAAAGTCTGCACTTTGAGCTCAATCAATTTAATTAATTTCAACTCCAATCTGCTGTTGTAGACAGCTAAAATAATAAAAAAAACTTTGTTAATCCACAAATGTTTATGGACCTGACTATATGTCTTTCAAATGTCTCTCAAAGTGCAGACTCCTCCACAGTAGCCAGGTTTCCCCCGTCACTCGTTAAGGTGCTACTGGCTTTTCCAGAGAGCTGATGGAGGTGCCCTTTCCTCCGGGCTCCTTCAGGATCTTCTCCTTTTCCTGGTCCAAGTACTGCACCAATGGTTTGGCGAGCACACTAGTTCTTGGTTAGTGTGATTTCCAGTTGTCCCTCTCCTCAGGCCTTTAGGTCAGTTCTTTACCAGCCAACTGACTGTCACTCTCATCCTGTTAGGTTGGAGGTCAAAATGCTAGATTTGATATTATTCTTGTCAAATATAGAGTATTTTTGTCTGGTACATCTGATATTGAACATAATAGATTCTCTGTGACGAGTCAAGTCAAGGCCCAAATTTGGTGAAATTAACCCCCCCGTCTTGAATCTCATCGAAAAACGTTCCATTGCTACTATTTGTCCATAAAGCAGGTTGTTCTTGGGTATCAGTTCTTAACAGAGTTGGCAGTACACCCAGGCCACACCAACACCGCTTCTGACCTGTGATTGACATCTGTTTCTCAGCCCTTTCTGCAGCAGTTGCACTGCTGATCAGTACAACAGTATACTGGTTTTCTGGTTTGCTGAGATCCTGGAGTGGAGTGTGTCTGGCAGGAAGGCCTTCAGCAGTTTCATTAAGTGGGCCCTGGTGTTCAGAGGCCCATTCATTGTGAGCCACGGCAAGTAGCGGTTAGAGCAGAGTTAGCTCAAATCAGCTGCTGTACCAGTCCTGAAATTGCCATGAAAACAGGGAATTCAACTTCAGAAGGATGGATAGTTTATTTTTCTGTCACATCCCAATCCAAATTTTAACAAAGTAATGTACTCACTATTGGGCTGCATTGATGTATCCGTGTTCTGTGGTGGGTGCTTGATCATGAGAATTTGCGTTGCCGGGCTTGTATTTTTTTCATCTTTGCTTTTGCTTTGCTCGTTCTAACCCAATGACCCAACATCTCATAAATGAACCTATAGAGCTGTAGTTTAGTTCTTTAAAAAAATACATTCCTTTTAATTAGTCTTTGCTTGCCGTCTAAGCAGCTTCGTTCTTGCATTCAAGGTTTGCAGTGGCTCACGGGGATGTTTTGGGAACGGCCCCTGGTCTTATTACCAGACAAGCCTGAGACCAAGGTTGTCTTGTCTGAGAGACGGGACACAGGATATGTGATCGAGGTTTGCTGGGGAGGGGGGTTCAGAAAAGACTATAAGATGCTGGAGTTGGAAATGTAATTTTTGAGAGCATGTTCTTTGAGAGTGATCTTGGGGAGATCAGGCTGACATCAGTTTGTGTATGGCTGCTCTCCTCTAGTACAAGATGTATTAAATGCTTTTTTTCTGAAATCTGTCTCATCGGAAAACCCTTTAGCGAAAATTATAGGGTCGTAATTTTTGATCCCTCAAACATTTTTTTGATCTAAATACAAACAGCCCATCCTTACATATTATTGAGTATCACGGATTTAGGGCAATTAGACACGCTGTCTATGTAACTCAATAAATAAATAAAATAATTTTTGTTATTTTTACAAAAAATATTCAGTTACTACGTGCTTTAATTGCATTTTCTATAGGGAATCAAAAAAAAAACAGAAAACCCTGGGCCAAATGGGAAAAACCAG
This sequence comes from Hiodon alosoides, assembly GCA_025775065.1. Taxonomy (NCBI): domain Eukaryota; kingdom Metazoa; phylum Chordata; class Actinopteri; order Hiodontiformes; family Hiodontidae; genus Hiodon; species Hiodon alosoides. The sequence goes on along the minus strand of JAOYSI010008547.1, from coordinate 3,377 downwards.
AAAAGGATTCTCTGACCCATAGACATTCGAAAGAACTGCTGGAAAACAAAATAATAGCAGACAGACATGCAACAAAGCAGAGTAGCAAAATGATCAGTGGGGCGCTGAAGAGATAACCAAGCCGCTTCATTGCTGTGGAAGGTTGGAGGGATAGCCAACAGTGCACAACAGTGCTTTGGACTATCCATAAGTTTAGTTCTGAAAAATTCTCCCGGTCCAGCCAATGAAATCCACTGAATCTGTTTTCCTGGAATTTCACCACTGTTCATACTTGTGTTGTCCAATTCATTAGTATTTCTTGTGATTGTCAAAAAAAGTCAAGTTATTAATTAATGAAGGACAGGCAACAATAGAGGGAATGTACAGGGTTTATTCGACAGATGGTGTAACATGCCGGCTGACAGCTCAGCGAGTCCCAACGCGTGTCACTGTTTTGGCTCAAGTGAATACTTGTCTGTCAGAGAAGTATTGCCAGAGTACAGATGCATGGTCGTCTTTAATGATTGACACATTTTCTCTCGTTTTTGTCTTACTCCTCAAACCGCTATGATTGTCGTGTTGGGAAAACTTGCGTCAAAGTGACAATATATAATTATATATATGTGAGTGGTATTCCGTAGTGTAGGCCTTCATGACTTGGTTCCCGCAAACGGGACCGATTTGTTGAAAACAGAAGTGAATGAGAAAACGTGTCACAACAGTCGGTACCCTGAAGGATTTTAATTGTTTTCCCGTTTAATGAAGAAAAATGCACTTGTGCCGTTCAGGAGAATGAACGCCACTGGAGAACCTGTTTTTATGGTGCCAGCTAACAATTACCATACCACATAGTGCTATTTAGCTATTTAGCTAACTTAAATTTAAAAAATGCATCACATTTTTGGGTAGCTCCAGCGATATTACTAATTAATGTAAATATATGCTTAGCATTACGTCTTGAAAAGCCACTGTGCAGTAGAAGTTGTGTCATTACCTTGCTTCCAAGGATTTCGAAAGCATGGCCTACAGAATGTATTCCTTAGGAGAAATGCTATTTACAACTTTGTCTTATATCATAGTGCAAGCCCTCAGCCATCTGCCCTATATGTATTACGTGAACCCGTCTGCTTTCCTCTGCATAACCGAGTACTCGCAAACAATCACATATTCACGGCGGTGTCAAATTGTTTGATCTGCACAGAATTACACCCTTAAAGCACTGCCTGGTTAGTGCTGAGGAACGTTTGATGGTGGTAGACCTTGTCTGCCTCCACACGCACCCTTACGCACGCACAGCAATGCAGAGTTTGTTGTAGGGCACAGTATTTGAACATAATCCTCCTTCACCCCCCAAAATATCCCAATCGTATCAGCTAATGTCAATCAATTCAGAAATTCATTTTCAGGAGATTTATTTGCAACGACCAGAGATGTAACAGAACAGGTCATAAAAAACAGTTTATCGTACAGCATAATTATGCAGGAATTAAAAACGTCTCTCTCTCTCTCCTCTGGGCATGGGGTAAGACACTGGCAGCTGAACTGAAGGACCACACTACTCCCTTCGACCTCGCCCTGTCTTCAGCCAGGAGACAAACTCCTTGGCAGCCTGGTCCTGCAGGTAGGAGCTGACGTCGCTGGTGTAGGTGCCGTCAGCATGGCGTCTCGTCAGAGCCCTGGAGAGTGAAGGAGATGTCGAAGGTGTTGGAGAAAGGGCGGGAAGTCCAAACTTATAACAGGCTCACATCACTATGGAAAGTGCGTTACATGTTCATCCAAAATAAAGAATTACATTGCCCAACATTTTAAAACCAAACACTAGACATGTTTTGTTAATGTCATAGAGGCTATGTGCCAGAGCAGGAGATTCCGAGTGATAGAGAGTCTCCGACTTGCATTCAACATCACACCTATCAACCCCATTCCCTGAGTTCCAGGGTCAAATTTACATATGTGCCATGAGATGGCTCTGCACCTGTCACAAAAGTTAATTTAATTTGTGAGTTTTCCTATAGTACAACAACCATCCTATCATCAGACCATCTGAAAACCCCAGTAGATATCTCTGTTTCAGCTATGCTCTCTGGAGAACCTCCCCGTCTTAATTAATACTATTTGAAACAAACATTAACATTTCAAACACTCTAACATTTTTCACATAATGCCTCATTGTACTGTTTTATATTAATATAAACCTCTTGAATAACTAGTCTCTTTGTTTTCAAAAATGATATTGTGCCATGCATTTACATTACCTCATCACTTTATAAACAGGTATAGGGTCTATCCAAATATTTAATCATTAAAAGATGTTGGGGTAGATGGAAAGGAAGAGATTAAATAGTGAAACACTCACCCGCTCCTCTTGGAGTTCATTAACCACTGAACAAAGTCTTGAGCGCGCCTGGTCTCCAGGTATTTGCTGTAATCGTTGGTGAATGTTCCCTGCGAGTGCCTCTTCACATTTGTGTGTTCCCTGGGTTCGTCCACTACGTTGTCTTCTGTCAGCTGCAGTAGGCTGCCACAAATATTTCCCCTTTTAGGTTCCAAATCAGATGATTGAATTTTATATGTTTGATTAAGAAGTGTTAAAATACAGGCAAGGTTCTGCGTGTCCCTGTACAGTCCTAATGAAACCTTCACTCAATTGTTAGGCATCTTAAATGGCTCTGTCAATGGAATTTACGTTGAATGCAGGCTTGCGTTGTATCTAGAAATCATAAATGAGAGCAAAGGAGAGCGAAGTTAAGGCATTACCTGGAGTCCTCGTCTGTCTCCTGAAGAGGGATCTGCCAGCTGTTTTGAACAATGATCAGGAGGAGAAGTCCCACAGTAGAGAGAACGCCTTTCATCGTGTGACCTGCCAAAAAAAAAACAACCCCAAAAACACCAGAGACACACATCACCAAGAGGCTCCACTTCCCTGCGGCTCTATGAACGGGACCCTATTCCCTTTGGTCAATGCTTTTGCAGTGCCGGAGAGAGTTTCCTTGGCCCGCTACCGCGCCCTCTTCCCTAGAAGCCAAGGGCCCTCCCGACCGCTTCTCACCTGTGTCGCCTGTTGGAGTGCAGAGGAAAAAGGAGTGGTTGTGTGGGGCTGTTCTCGTCTGGCTCCCTGGAGTTGCTTCAACGTCCCTGCTCGGTTTGCCCCAGCTTATATAGTGGAGCTCGGTGACAGTCGGCCCAGGTGGTCTCCTCCTCGCAGTTACTCTCAATCCATTAGACAGACACTCGTCTCATTGCGCTGGATACATTTGCTGGTTCATCTTTGCTAAAGTGGGGGGGGGGGGGGGGGGGGGTAACAATTTCCGGTTGGAGAAAAACACCCGAAGTCGGGTTTGAAACAAAAAAACGACGCCAAACCGTCAAATAAAGGGGGAAAAAAAACAATGCAGAAA
>JAOYSI010008546.1:0-42616 GCA_025775065.1 Hiodon alosoides | reverse complement strand
ATTATATGGCAGCTTTTAAAAATGAAATGTAATATTTCAATTTATAGTTTGCAAAACGTGTAGCTTGCGTAAAGTGCTTTTATGGAATGCACCATAGTGTTGTTCACATTTACAGTGCAACAGGAAATCATTTTAAAACTAAATCAAATAATACATTTTGATCACAGGTTAACCTTTTATACATAACAATGTATCGTTTTCCAGGTTGACCCTAAACCTTCATTAGCAATTCACCACCACAATATTGTGACACATAATTTAACATTGGTTTAATATTTTACATTACAATTCCATCAGACCACTCAACCATCTGTTAATTTCGCTACATGTGGTTGTTGGTAGGTACTGAAATATTAATTTGTAGGTGTGGTAAATTAAAGACAAACATCATGTTATTTATTTCATCAAAAGCACCCGATTCCAAAAAAGTTAGGACGCTGCATAAAATGCTAATAAAAACAGAATGCAATGCTGTGCAAATCATTTATATCCCTATGTTTATTTGAAAATAATAAAGTACAAAGACAACATATCAAATGTTAAACATTTTTATTGTTTCCTGAAAAGTATATGCCCACTTTGAATTCCGTGCCAGCAACACTTTTCAAAAAAGTTGGGACAGTTGGAATCAGTGGAAAAACAGTTAAGAAATACAGCTTAAAATAACTCTGTGATGCTTGATAAACAGCAGGACACAGCAGATTTCCTCAGTCAATTCAGTGGGATTCAATCCCGCCCGGGAACCCGGTGGCCTTAGGGGAGCAAAACCAGGATACCTTCATCCACTGGTTGCAGCCGTTTCTCCACATCATGGATCAGGCGTAGGAGCTGGTGAAACTAGAACAGTTTTTCTAGTGTTTCAACCCTGAGGCCACCTGCTGACTCCAGTCCCCGAGACTTACCACTCTGAATGCCCACTGTTCAAACCCAGATCCCGACCCACCCAGCCAGCACCCCTTATCCCGCTCCAATCCCATTGGTCTGGGAAGCCCCAAGCCCCCTTGTCTCTTCTCCTACCAGCCTGCATCTGCTGACCCAACGCCAAGGTCCTCTTCAACCACTCACTTTTCACAATTCCCAAAGCTAGCCCTCAACACAAGAGTCCTGGGTGCTGGAGATGTGGGTGGCCAGGCTGCTTCAATGGGGAGTACCCCCTGATTGAGGTAAACCTCTCCACCCCCTGGTCTCCACCCCCTCCCCGATGCAGCAGAAAAGTATCTGGTGCCGGTATTCGCGTTTGAATTATTATATAGCCATCAACAAATTTAACACATAAACTTCCATAAATTATGGAGGGCAGCGCACCCTGTCCACCTGGCAGTACCGACAAGGTAGGGGGAAAGATTAAAGTCATACAGACTCTCCTAGAGTCCCACAGTAATTGGTGCCAACCGGTGGTTCTGGTACCGAAGAACTGAGTCGGTGAGATTCTGCATAGACTTCCGAAAGATACACGCAGTTTCTATGTTTGATGCTTATCCCATGCCTCGGGGCACTGCTTGTTATTTTTTGACATTGGATTTAAACAGGGGATGTTGGCTAATGTAAAAAAACAGGCCTTCTCCACTCCAATTGACCTACACCAGTTTGTCACTTTGCTTTTTGGGCTCCAAAGCGTGCCCGCCACCTTCCAGAGGCTCATGGACCTCCTCCATCAACACAGGGCATATGCTGCAGTGTATCTTGATGACATTGTCCTTTTAAGTAATAACTGGGAGAAGCATGTGCACCATCTGCGCACCAGTAAACTGAGGGGTGCAGACCTCATGGTGAACCCCAGCAAATGTGAAATTGGATGGAGGGAAGTACAGTATCTGGGCTTCCTCTTGGTTACGGGACAAATCCGGCCTCTGATTTACAAAACCGCTAATGTGGCTGCCGTTGCTACGCCTAAGTCGAAAAAGTAGTCTTTGTTTAAAAGGTCTGGCAAAGTTTTATTGCAAATTAATCTAGCCTGCCTCCTGACAGACCTCACCAAAAAGGGGAGTCCATACCCAGCCCAATGGGCAGAGCAGTGCTGGCGTTCGCGGCCATTAAATCCCTAACTTCCCTAATTCTATCCCTAACTTCTCTCGTCCTGTTTTTCGGTGCTACCTCCTGGGTGTCCATGCTGACACATCAGGTCATGTGTCTGCTGCCGCGTGCTTCAACAATTTTTTATTTATTTTTTGATTTTCTTTAATCACGAACATGAATCTGCAGCTAGATTTTGCCAAAATTTTACAAGCAGCTCCAGATATGGGTGAGAAATTCACATAATTTCATAATTTTTTTATTATTCGCATTTGTTGCAGCTTTAGAATTTTGCCCATATTTACGTCCCAGTTCACACAACCCATGAAGGACATGAAGCACATTTTATAATCTGATTGATCTGATCAGATGTGTTTATTTTTGGACTAGTGGTAATGCTGATATGTACAGTGCCTATAAAAAGTATTCACCCCCCTTGGATGTTTTTATATTTTATTTGTTTTAAGTATTGAATCATAATTTCATTTGACTTTTTTGACACTGAAAAAAACAGAAAAAGACTCTTTCATATCAAAGTCAAAATACATTTCTACCAATTAGTCTAAATTTATAACAAATATTAAACACAAAATAATTTGTTGCATAAGTATATTATCCACTTCCTTGAAAAAATGTTTCTGACAGCATTCATTACGTTTTTTGAATATTTGAGAACTATATTCCACACAGAATATTTCACAATCACCGGATTATCTGTGTGTTCAATCTTTTCAATTTGAGGCTTATTAAAACCAATGGCCCTTTAAATACAGTATTCATGGTTTATGGCAGTCCAATTAATTTTTTGTCAGTTTTGGAGAAATGTTGAATGCCCATTGTTGGTGATGCACATTGATGCCTCTGAGCCCAAATAAAGCTTTCTCTATTTCTCTCTCTCTATTTTCCTAATTAATAAGTTATTCGTAACGAACTTCATAGATATCTGTCTCATAGCATTCCAGCTTTGCAGATCCAGGCTTAACCAAACCTGATGTCTCCTCATTTAACCACTTTGCAGTAGTTTTGAACCATCAATAATTTCCATGAGTCCAGTGCAAAAGACACTTGGTTAGTCTTTTTTTAATATATTCAAGACATTATAATGAATCAATTTTTTTTCTTAAAACAAGCCAGGAAATTATCAGCGTTTATTTGAAACATATGTTACCAAATGCATTATATTAAGTGCTATTTCAGTTTCAGTAAATTTTGCGTTTGTGCTAAGAGGGGGTCTCAACTGACAGTATCCGCCAATTGAGACACCCTCTTAGCACAAACACAAAAGAAACACATTTCTGACACCTTTCAAAGGTGAACCCCTTAATCAGTGTAAAAACCCCTTAATAGATGCTTTTGTGACAAAGTTGGACCTTCTTTGAGGACTTTGATCTCAAGTTTGAGCAGGAACAACACAATAGACAACATTTGTAGTTGGTTTTAAACAGGAGGTAACCTGTGTATCCAAAAATAGGGTCAAAACAGCCAACAGGGTTCCAAACAGTCCAGGGTCATACACAATAATAATCCAGAAATGAAAAAAATATATCAATACCTCTCCACTCACTGCACTTACAACTGGTACGTGTTCCCCCCCTGAGGAACCTTCTTCCTTCAGGTCCTCATTCTCTTGGTGCTCTACCGTCCTTGGGCTTGCCGTAATTTCCCCAACCGCTCACCGCCCTCTCACTGCCAATCATTGTACAGTTTGGTTTCAGTTGCCCAGCAACAGTCCAATTTAGTAACTGATTTCAGAACATAGTCGTTTTTTTTTCTTTCAGTGAACTTCTATACTTCGCACAATAATTGCTATTTCTGCCAGTGAAAATGGACAGTTGGCTGAGTTTTGGATCCAAATGCGAGCAGAGTTCCCCGAATTGTCGGACAAGGCTGTAAAAGTTTTGATACCGTTTAACTGCGTGAAAGTGGATTTTCACTGCAATGAAATCAAAGTATTTTCAGCGTCTTTCCGCAGAAAACAACCTACGACTAAGCAATCACCCATCACTCCAAACATACAGGCAATAAGATATGTGGTTTGTGATTCATACCTGGAGAACCTCGATCTTTGGATGACTGCTAACGATATCTCAGATGCGAAAAAGGTTTGTACATTCTTATCGGTCATTGGTACACACTGGTAGATCATCACAGGTGTGATCAAAATGAGGGGAGAATATTGTAAAAGTGTGAAAATACACAAAGGAAACCTCTGTACAAAGTGGAAGGGAGCAGTCATAACTGCAAATCCTGTACGTTGCCAGGGCGACAATTCAGGAGAGGCAGTCTACATTCAAAGGCGAGGGGAAGTTGAGAGTAGGTGAGAAGAGGTTTTACCATTGTGGAGAGACTCAGAACTGCCCAGACTGTATATGAAACATGAAGTGAAAGATGTTAGGTGTTCTCCAAAGTGGGACAGTTAGAATGAGTTTGCTGGATGTTCAGAAACAGTAACAACACTAAACTGATCACAGAGTGTGGAGAACCAGGAGAAGTCAGGGATGAGTTTGGAGTGTTTCAAATGAGTGACAACTCGATCAGACCACCCATAATCGTGAATGTGAAACTCAACAACACACCAGTTGAGATACAACTGGTTATAGGAGCCACAGTATCCATAATATCAGAGAGGATATATAGCAAGGGTCTGGCACAGCTTCAGTTGGAGGAAACAAGAATACCCTGTTAGCCCAGGGCCAGGTTGCAACACTTCCGCTAGTAGTCGCTAAAGGGAAAAAGCTGGGAGGAAATACTTGACACATTTGACTGGACTGGAAAAGCATCTTTGAGAGCATTCACCAGGTGATTACGTCACAGCCACAAAATGTCATGTTCCCTTAGCTTAAGCGACAGGGTAGAAAGAGCTGGACAGACTTGAGAAAGAGGGCATAATCTCAAAGGTTCAGCACAGCAAATTTGCAGCTCCCACTGTAATATTGCCCAAGCTAAACAAAGAGGAAATCTGAATATGCGGTGATTATAAATTCACAATAAACAGCACAGTGTGGAGGAAGAGCCATACCCTCTACCCACAGAAGAGGGGTTTTTCTGCTACCCTGGCTGGGGGCAAGTATTTTAACAAGCTAAACCCCTCCCAAGCCTGCCAACATCTGGAGTTTGAAGAGAAGTCCAAGCAATATCTGGTGGTAAACACACACAAAGACCTATATGCCTACAACAGACCTTTTTCTCCTCAGTCCCGCAATATTTCAGTCTTTGATTAATCAGATCTTACATTCTTGATGACATTCTCATCACAGTGAAGTCAAAGAATACCCACCTACAAAAGCTGGATGAAGTACTGAGCATTATGGAATAAATCTACAACTGGCTAAATGTAGTTTCATGGAGGGCAATGTGGAATACATCAGGTGGATTCACAGGGGCTCCCACCCACTGAGAAGAAACTCACAGCAATTGTGGAAGCATCTAGCCCCAAAAATGTCACTGAACTGAGGTTGTACCTTAGTCTATTGAACTACTATGAGCATTTTTAAACAAAGCTGTCCACCAATACTGCATGAAATATTACAGAGAAACAAACCATGGCACTGGACAAAACATTGTGAAGTTTGTGAAGAGTAAGCAACTGTTTCTGAACTACCAGATGTTAGCGCACTATGACACAAAGAGACCACTACGCATGGCTTGGATTGCCGCACTCTATGGGGTGGAAGTGTCGTGGTTCCCAATTCAACAAATAATGATTGTTTTACTCTTTTCCGTTGAAACTGTTGATAGGAGACTTGGTTCTTCAGGAAATTAAGACTTTTATTATGTAAACACAACAAAAGCCATGGTGTCCGCGGAACAACCCAACGAACAACCTCGGAAAACCAGCTTTTGTACAGTTTCAAACATATCCGCACTTCCTCTAATGGGAGGTGGCCACAGCATCACCACAATGTTCACACAACTGCTCCCTATTGGTCATAGCTTTTACCCTCCTGTCACGATTGGATCTCAGGGAAACCATTGTGGTTACCTCCCTGGCCCTAGGTAGTTCCGCCTTCACCCAATTAATGTTTATTGGAATTGGTAAACAACTGTGGTTTTATTGCAAGACTTGATGTAGATGTTCAGGAGTACCATGGAAATGCAGCAGGCACAGGTGGACAAACAAGAACAGAGGTGGAAAGCCATGCATCATCAGTTCCACCTGCTGCAGGAAGAGGTCCACACCAGGGCCATGGCGGAACCTGAACATACCCTGAACATCAGGACCCTGACCGCCAGTGTACCCCTGCAGGGTGAGTCCCCTGTCTCCAAAAAAAGTGGGGTAGAAATTGGAACTGAGAACCCCTTTGCCGCTGGGGCAGGAAACCGGAGAGCATAGCCAGTCTAGATCATCTACACCCTCTCAGTCCACACCTAGAGACTCCCTTCTATGGCAGTATGTTCCCTAATAGCCCAGACTAACACTTTTTAACTACCATTGAAAGACTGGATCTAGCATATCAGTGGCCTAAAGCAGACTGGGCTTAGAGACGCCTTTGTCCATTGAGAAATTGAAGAGTCGTTAGATTATGTGCACATTAAAATAGTTATTCTGAATAAGTATAGTATTATGAATAAGTAACTCTGGAAGTTGAGCCTAACAAGCCTGATATGTATATAACGGTATGGGACAGCCCTATCTACTCAGGGTGGACTGTCTGCCCTACCCCATTGTGCTAGGGAGAGATCTACAAGTTTTAGTCAACAATCTTTTAGTCAACAATCTTGCAACATGGCCCTGACTACAGCATTGGCCAGGACTGGAAGAACAAGCCTCTACTCTTAGTACCTTGCCTTTCTACCAGTCAGAGATTGAGGCAGAACCAGGAAAGTCCCGGAAGAAGTCCTGTTGGCAATGCAGTAAGGACAAGTTGCAGGAGGTAACCCCTCTAGAAGGAATCAACGGAGATGTGTTTTGGTAGGCACAAGTCCTTGGTGGGTTAGTTGAGCAGCAGAAGAAGTATCTTGGCAAAACTGAGAGGAACAGCAACATGGAGGAGGGCTATTTCTTGGAGGCAGTAGTGTTGTTTCAACAAGGTTCAGTTCAGCAGTTGGTAGTCCCAACAAAGGCTAAATAATTAGTACTTACCTTAGGCTAATCCATACCGTGGGCTGGCCACCTGGGAAAACACAAGAGCATGTATCACTTGCCACTTATACTGGCCCGACATTCATTCTGATGTCAAAAACTTCTGTTGAACATGCCCACAGAGCCAACTGACTTTAGCCAGAAGGCCCACCAAAGCACCCGCAAAACTGTTACATATCATAGGAGTTCCCTTTAAAAGAGTGGGAATGGACATTGTTGGTCCATTGGAAGTAAGTCTCAGTCTCGTTTCATTCTTGTCATCAGTGACTATGCAACCAGGAATCCAGAGGTATTCCCCAGACTAAGGATCCAACTTCATGTACACCCTGTTGAAGCAAATATACCAGCTATTTGGTATTAAGAGGCGCCGAACAACACCATACCATCCTCAGAGTGATGGTCTTATTAAGAGATTCAATCTGATGCTAAATCAGATGCCCAGAAAGTTTGTGGATGGCAAAGGCTCTGACAGGGATCAATGCGTCCCGTAACTTCTCTTTGCATACCGGGAAGTTCTACAGGCCTCAACCAGTTTTCTCCTTTTTAATTACTGTATGGTCATGATTTGCATGGACCCCTGTCTCTAATAAAGGAAACCTGGGAGGTAAGCAGAAAACAGAAACCAAGATGTTATATCCTATGTAAACATGAAGGACAAGCTGGAGAAGATGAGCACCCTACCACAGGAATACCTAGCCGAACCCCAACAGTGCCAGAAAACCTGGTACGACTAATTGGCTCGGGTGAGGAGCTTTGAGCGTGGTCAGAATGTGCTTCTGTTACTACCTACAGAAAGTAGTAAGTTACTGATTAAGTGGCAAGGCCCTTTTGTGGTAACCAGAATTTGGGGACCTACTTAATGAACTCGCCACACCTGGGCACTCAAACCAAGTGGACCCTACACGTGAACCTCTTGAAGGAATGGAATAGGAGACCTGAGAAGGAAGTAGACATGTTTGATAAGAAAAGTTTAGGATGAAGAGGAGATGGATGAACAGTACTTACCTGTTCACAATCTCTCTATCCTAAATATTGAGAATCTAACAGAAGTGCAGCACACCCAGGTAAGGAACTTGTGCCACCCTGAAGTGTTCCAGGAATAGCCAGGACACACCTTGCTAGTGACTAACCATCTAGGCTATGTGATTAGCAACGGAGTCATTAAGCCCCAGGTCCAGAAGATCCAGGCCCTCCAAACCTGCCCTTGTGCTGAGACAAAAATACAAGTCTGGTCCTTCCTGGATATAGCAGGTTGGTATTGCAGGTTTATTCCCTCCTATTCTGCCTGAACCACTGTACAAACCGACCTGACTAAGAAGACCCAATCAGTCAAAATCCAATGGACTGAGGAGACTGAGTGCCTTCCGTGACATCCAAGGAGCCCCTTGGAAAGCACCCAGTCCTATACTGTCCTGATTTTTCTAAAATATTTATTCTTCAAATCGATGTTTCAGGTCATGGAATTAGTGCTGTTTGCCTCCAGGGCCCACAAGGAGACCGTCATATGTGGCCTATGTCAGCCAGAAGCTGTTCCCTAGGGAGTCCTGCTATTCCACAGTAGAAAAAGAATGTTTAGCAGTTAATTGGGTCCTTTATACCTTCAAGTACTATCTCCTTATCCTGGAGATCTCCCTGGAGACTGACCACAAGGCATTAAAATGGATGGAAAGGATGCGGGACACTAATTCCAGGATTACACGGTGGTACCTTTCTCTACAGCCCTACGGCTTCACAATTCACTGTGAAAGGACAATGTTACTGCTGACTTTCTTTCCCGCTGGTCCAGCTGCTACTGGATTGTGGGGCGGGGGGTTTGAAACCCCCTCATACTATAATGGTTTTATTAGGTCAATAAAAGGTGGTAGTTGTCGACCCCCACGTGATTTGGCAGTGGTTCTGTATTTAAATATATATATTTTTTCTTCACTATAGTTTATTTCTGCTCAGTTGTGTACATTTTGGGTAATTAAACCCATAATCATTTTTGCACCTTGCTCAGTTGTCCTTGTGTCTGCTTGGTCATCTCTCACAACCAGTAAGAGAAGAGCAGCTTGCACTAGAGGCTGGAATGGCTCATTCAAGAGCTCTGTGAGCTCAACTGGAAGTGAAGAGAAAAAAGTGCCAAGGTCGCCCTCCAGGAAAAAGAATGGTCCCAGCAGAAAACTAATGAGGATCTCCAGCAAGGGCCGGAGTCCGCTGGAGGAGATAGCAATGTACAGAACTATTGAGCAAATGCTACACTGCAATGAAGAGGAGGCGCGAGGTCTACACTAAGAAATCTGTGAGTTAACCATCAAGGTTTTACAGTTAACTGTTGAGTTTGTCAGCCTTTATTGAGAAGCTGGGTGTTCTGAGTCTCTTTACTGCCAGGCAGAGATGTTCCCTGAGTCAACAGAGGGTAAGAAACCTGATATTGAAAGTGAATACTGGTGATAAGATGACGGGGAGAGCCAGTTAGCCAGTTAAGACTTGACCATACTGCAGAAAGAGTACAGAAATGATAAGACTTATAAATGGTGAAGGGAATCTTACAAGGGAGAAGACACAGCTGTCAGGGACAAGGGAACGTCTGTCAAGGAATGCCCCATCCCAAAATGTTAAAATGTGTGTCAAATCTGTTAGCCACAGCCTAGATGTGGAGTTGACAGAGGAGAATACTGCTGAAGGGGTCCCTGGCAATGAATGGTACCAGTGAGGGATGAACAAGACTCAGATAGGCCTACTAGGAGACTAACAGAAAAAAAAGTCTGGTCTCCAGAGTGGTGAGAACCAGGGTGACACAAAAGGGATTGGTGGAAAATCAGCTAAACCTGACTGGTTGTGGAGAGATATAAATGAGGCCTCAGAGACAGAAGATTAGGTTATTCCCACTGGAATCCCTTTAAAGTATTTTTTTCTCCTAAGAGCAAAGCCAGACCAACAAGGGTGGGCCTAATAGAGAGACTACAGCAAGGAAAGGTCTTTGCATCTGAAAACTATGGCCAAATTCAACCTACCATCTCAGCACTCAAGATGGCTAAAGGACAGACTGAACGTATAGGTTTTTTATTTAGTTTCAAATGTTGAGACAGTATAGGTTGAAGAGTAGGGGACCTAAGACTAAACCCTGTGGGACACCAAACTTCAGCTAAATCTGAAAGGTCATTATTTATCTGTAAAAGTTAGAATCTGTTAAGGCATGATTTAAACCAGGAAAGAGCACTTCCTTTAACACCAATATCACATTCAAGTCTCTTCAGAAGGATCTAGTGGTCAATAGTGTCAAACGCAGCACTAAGGTCTAGTAGCACTGGTACAGAGTTGTTATCAAAGGCAACAAGGATATCATTCACAACAAAGTGCTGCCTCTGAGCTATGAGCCTGCACAAAAACCTGACTGGTATCTCTTCTTAGAAGAGTCTCTAAGAACACGGTTAGCTACTGAGCAACAGTTTTTTGTTTTGTATTTACAGTTTGATATTGGTCTGAAATTCTTTTAAATTATTGGGTCCAGGTTTAGTTCTTTTAAAGTAGGCTTGACAGATAATTTAAGCGATTGATAGCAATGTGTTAATGATGTCAAGCATAGTTGAAAAGAGTATAGGGAGGAGAGCTTTACCCACTTTGTCGGTACTGGGTTCAGCGAGCATGTTGCTAAATGTTAACATATCGCACTGAGACTCTAGGAGAGTGGAGTTGGAAGCCATTTCTTACCTTTGTTTTATAATTGGAAATTGCCAGTGGCTCATAGAATATTAACACATTTTCTAATGCTCATGGCTTAAGAAGGCAGGTTAAAGCAGTCAGACCAAGCAAGAAACGCGATGTAACAGCTAAAAGTTGAATTTATATAATATAAATTATTATTTGTGACAATTCTGATTTATTTATAATAGATTTTATATTCTTTCAAAAAAATAAAATAAAAAACAAAGTGTTGTTTTCTTACACTATGATACTAGTGACTGTAAATTATTCAAAACATGATGTTACCCTTGCTTGCGGTTCAACAGAGCAGCTCCACCATCAATAATGTGAGGTATATCAAAGTTCGCAGAATCACATGATTGCAACAAGCATTCAGTTTTCCAGTAACAAGAAAAACTTGTAGTTTTGTTAATAATAAAAAAAAAGATTTCCGCTTTTTCCAGCTGGCATTAAATATCAAATTTTAATGAGAAAATAGTATTAAGCTTATGCCACGAATCCGATATGACCAAATCTATCTAAAAAAATAAAATATTTAAAGTGAACAAAATGGAGTGTTATGAAATATGGACTAGTTAAAATGAACCTCTATAGTTTTAGAGTTCAAAATAATTCCTTTCAACTTCCTTTCAACCGTCTTCTCTGCCTCCGATGGTGTATTGAAGAAAAGTGTCTCTCAAGCTGGCTGTAATAATCCAAATAAATTTTATACAGGGAGGACTTTTAGTCCTAAAATGCTGCACATCTCTTCTGAAGATTAGAACTCAAGTTCGGAAAGGCTAACAGTTTCTTGCCTTTGTACTAGCAGCTGATTTTCCCTGCCCCGGTGCAGGGCCCTCTCCCTTTCATGATAACGAAGAAAGCGGAGGATAACTGCACCGGGTGCAAATTGTGAATAGCACCCTGTGGCACAGAGGGTGGAGCAAGCCCTCAAAAGATGGCAAACACCAGGCAAACTAAGTGAAGAGACTGGCAAAGGATTCAGCACCGCAGACAGCTGTCGTCCACAGAATTACAGTCGCTACAAGCACAATATAATGAGGGCTCGGATTTTCACGTGTCTCGTGGAAATCTAGCATTAGGGAATGCAGTTGCCTCATTATGAGATGAAAGAACAAACAGTGGAAGTGAGGCAACCTCTTTGGTTGACACATGAAATCCTGTTTGTCTCTTCAAAACTGCCTCTGATGCAAATGAAGGACATATATATTCTGATTCTCAAATATGTTGTAATAAATATATATCATGAGGTTATAATACTTATATGATGGTTGTTTTGATGAGAAAAAGTTATCTTAGCTGGCCTAATCGAAATGATCTGTAATAATAAAGTTGTAATATCCAACTTTAGCAGGTGGCTTTTCAGGATTAGCGTCGTTTACAAGATGTTTTATGGTTGTATTTCAATCACTGGTTTATTTTTTTTTTGATATGTATGAAAATAAGTCGCAAACTGCCGTTTAATATTTTTATGATCAAATCATCTTATGAATAATAAAATGAGATTGGTCGGTATAAGGTTAGTTCACCACTTCGCTTGTTTTTGACATATGAGACTGGTAGCTAAAACATTTGAATGAAAACATGCATGGAGAAGACAATGTATTATTGGAGGAATGTATTATTGTACTATTTATTGAATGACATGAAAACATAATTAAAAACAAAACAAAATTACAACAATTAAAAGTAATCTACTATCAATTCCCATTCTCAGTAAGAACTCAATAGTGCTTCAGTGTGTGATATTCAGCAAAGCTACAATGCTGTACATGCCCTTTCAGAATGTAAGCAATGTCTAATGTTTCACTTTAATGTGGCAAATTGTACTTTGGTAACAAAGTTTTTTTTTTTTTTTAGGGGGTTTAAATTCTTATTTTGACTATGTTGTTTAAAACTGTCAATCTTTCAGAAGTTATATTGGCATTAAATAACACACTCAGATCTCTAATCACTCTAATCCCAGATAGGTGATGTCATACTGCAGGAACCAATTACGGTCACTTACATGTGATGGTACACATTAACGGGTTCAATAACAATATCTATAGTATCCTTTTTGTGTTATTAATATAGAATGAGCACTAATACAGTTTAGGTTAATTTATAAACATCAAAAAAGTTTATAAAGTTTTGAGTTTTAGATTTTTACTGTAGGCCCATACTGAATATGTATTGCACCTATCAGAGGTTTAAGTACACCTGCTTGAACCCATTATCTATTTATATAGCATTGAACTGTATAAACATGTACTTGTATCAGCTGGCAATCAAAAGTGAATTGCATTCAAAATTTTTATTTTATAAAAATTTCATCCAAAGCAAAGGGGTTACAGTCTGAAGGCCAACTCGGAAATGTGTATAGTACGGAGTTAGAATTGTAGCATTGTAGCGAAACAACTTTCAGGGTTCTTCGGCACTTTCACCGGTATTTTATTTTCCGCACAAACAAATAAACTTAAAGTAAAACTTCCAGGATACCCCTCACGGGTTCAACCCAAACAAAAAACAAAAATAAACAAAAAGAATAACCGAAATTAACAACAAGTCGGATTTATAATGCCGGCACTCCGTTCTCAGGTGCCGACTCGTGTTTGTTTCCCCAGTTCCTTATCCTTCCTCCACCTCCTCTTTTGTAATTTCCTTCCCTTGACGCCGTTCTCCTGCCCGGCCCATCTTCCGACTTCCAGCACCCACTAGCATGCTGTAAAATTACGTTCATAATACCATAATCCTAGCCGGTCCTGGCCGGCGTGCCTGAACCTCTCCTGCACATACCTCCCCCACCAGAACAACCCCCAGCCTTGTTCAACACACAGCCCCCCTCCCCCAGCCGGGAGAGGAAGTCGGCTCTCTGAGCTCTGGATCACCTGGTACTGAAAAGGCTACAGGGCGAGATGCAACCGGGTGATCCAAGAGTTGGTTTCCTTCATCCAGTGGAGCATGGTCAGTGACCAGGAGGAACCGGCGACCCAGGAGATTACCCCCATATCCAGCATTTTCTCTTTTTTTTTCCTACCAGCACCTTTTTCTTGTGGTCAGGATGCTGGTAAAGTGGACGAGATCAGCAGTATGCCATAATTTAAGACAGTTAACTGACATATATAAAAAATTTTAAAAAAGATTTCCAGCAGGTGTACTCAAACATTTGACTGGTACTGTATAGATAAACGCACACAAATTATTCAAATAAAAAAACGTTTATCAGCGATATACACAAAATGCAATAAAACTGTAATATTAAAACTATTTCTTAGTTCTTTAAAAAAGTTAAAACAATTGGTTAGCAAAAGTAAACAAAAAGTGTGCAATGCTATTCAAGTTATGAAAGGCAGTCTGTGGCACAAGGTTTGTCCCAAGTCTGTGGAACCTAGAGGTCAACAGGCAACAATCTAAAAATGATATCACTCACCATATTTTCATAGTAGATGACAGTCGTTGTTCCCAAAACCACATCAAAATGAAACAAATTAAACCAAAGCAAAAAAAATCCCTTTATGGAGGCTCAGGAAGATGGAATACTAACTAAGAATCCGCTAATCAATCGAAGCAAAATCCTAAGCAAATAAAAGAATGAAACAAAAGTTTCAATTTTATATCATAAAATTTTCAGGACTCAGAGGTAGACAGTAGAGGCAACAAAGATTTATTCTTAAAATCAGGGGCAGGCTAAAGCAAGTAATCCAACACAGAATCCAAAAGGTACAAAAACGGCAGGCAGGCTCTCGGGGTCAGAGCAGGCAGAGGTCGGTAATCCAGGGCAGAATCCAAAACAGCAGGCAGGTTCAAGTTCAAGTTCAATTTCAATTTCAAGGTAGGCAGAATGGTTAAAACTGGGAACCACTAGAAAACCCAGCAACTAGGAAACCAGGACAAACTGTGGTAAGCTAGATGAATCAAGACAAACTGGCACTAAAAAACAAAGAACACAGGTATAAATACTGTGGGAGAAACCAAAATTAAACGGGGAACAGGTGCAACTATAAACCGATAATGTGGGGCTAATGAACAGGAATTAACATCAATTGACATATACACGAGGATCAAACACGGAGACTGGTGAAAACAGATCAGGGTGTGGTAGAAGGTGACACGTCTAATAACAAAAACAAACAAAACCATGTGCTCACACCAAAACAAAAAAAAACAAACTAAATGGTGCAGCTCAGGTACTGACAAAAAGAGTAACTATCAGAGTTAACCTCACTTGATCCTTTTTTAGATATGCCAATAAGCAGACAAGATTGTCGTGTTGTTTGTTCAATGTTCGCAAGATAGCTGATTCCCACTCCTAGGACTTAACAGCACTACTATACTGTACCACTCAATGAATGCTTAGTGTGAAAGTATCAGTCAGGGAGGCGGGGGACAAACGACAAGGTTCGTTCAGATTCTCAAATCCACGGTATACTTAACTTACTCAATTGCTGCTAGCTCTCGCATTATGGAATTATTCTATCACAGCGAAGAACTGGGGTGCACGGAATTCAAGAAGTCATACATCAAGTGTAGTCACAACAGGGGCGTAAACCTATCACTCATAACTCATGAATAACCACAAGCTAAGGGGCTGGCCCTCTCAACATAGCTGTCACTGCGACCTCAGTCCCTTCTGCTAAGGGCCAAGTCTGACAAAACTAAGTGGATACAAAACAAATTGAACAACATTTGGAATGTCGTTGCTCTAAAGAAAGCTTGGTTCTCATTCTTACGGCGGTTGTTAGGCAATTTATCTTGATTCCTAGAACAGGCCTTTTTTGGCTTTTTTGAACTGCCTGCTTATTCTTCAGAACATGAGACTGGAATTACCTTGCCCCTAACTTAAATTGACCAGCTTGACAGAACATTAGACTGGAATGAACTGGCCCTTAACTTTAGCAAGCCAGATTGTGATTTTCTTTTTCTTCTTTATATCTCCTGACTATAGTCTTATTTCTATATTGAAGTGGTGCATGTATAGACCTTCCACTGTTGTCTCCCGTCTCATTTCCAGCATCGTTATCTTCTTCATCCTCTCTTAATTCTTTTTCCAGCCTATGGCATTGGGCTGCCAGCTGTCTTCTTCCTGCTTTAGGATGTGATCTTTCTGAACCATCTTGATATCTGTGATATCTGGCAGTGAGTCCTAATGTCATAGCCACTGGATCCATGCAGGTATAACCTTCTCGGTTAGCCTGAGCTACACCAAGCAGCACATCATGAGGCTGGTAGACATCTCATCCAAGCACAGGTCGGTTGTGGGTGAATCTAGTGGTGGACGGCACAGAGCTGTGGTAGGCGGCAGCGTCTGGGTTCACATAGCAGTGAATCGTCTGCAAGAGTGTTGGATTGAATCTCTCTACCTGGCTATTAGAGGCTGAATAGTATGGAGTAGTGTGTTTTCAAAGCCCCATGCTCTGGTTTGGGGAAGATCTCTAGTGAGCTGGTCCATTATGACAAGTATATACTTGAAAGGGGGGCCCAGCACATCCACATGGTCCACTTAGTCACAGGTCGCTCCTGTCTGGTAACTGCAAACTTTGGCTCTGTTGCCTGACACTGTTGACTTGCAGTCTTTGCAGGGAGGTGTGGCAAGCTGTCAACACTTCCTGCTTTCCTAAGTCAGGAACCAGTAGTCGGAGGGATGGTGCTATCCCAGAAACACCTTCCCATCAATAGAAGAGGACACCATTGTGCAGCTCCATCTGTGGCCAGAGCAACCAGTATTTCCTCACAAATTCAAAGTCAGTCTTTTATTTGTCAATTGCACTAAATAACATGCGTCATTTTGAACAGTGAAATTCTTGTGACATGGCATGCATCCTTTACGTAGTAATTAAAAATATATGAGGCAAAAAAAATAACAGAAAAGACCAAAATATACATAACAATAGTGACTAAAACCCTAGTCACTGTGACTCTCAGCAGGACTCACAGCAGGACTCTCCAGTCTCACACGCTTCTTGGATTGGTTGAGGTGAGACAGAGTGACGTCAGTTTTTTGTTTGCCTGCGAGGATGTCCTCCTTCCATAACCTGAAACCTGTTGGTGGTAGGGTTTGTAGAGTGGTGGATTCCCTCTCCGATGTATCTCATGCTGGGCTGCTCTCTTCTATGGCTCCAACTTTCCAGATTGCCAGAGGGACCACTTCATCCACATCATCTTCAAAGCGTGAAGTATGAGGTTGCTGGCAGGGAGAGCATCCACTATATGGCAGTGTGTCTGGATCCTTTCCCGCAAGGCAGCCAGTCTCCCGAAGAGCAGAATGAAAGCACCTTCCCATTGAATGTAGCCAGCTTGGCCTGGGGGGCATCTTTGGGTCTGGGGAGCGCATTCTTCTGGTTGTAGACAGAGTTTTTGGGAGCCAGCTATTGTCTACCAGTAGGGAAGGGAGCGAGGGGTACATCCACTTGTCCCTTAGCCAAGTCATAGAAGATCGGGGATCCCCTCTGTCTATTATAATCATTTGCTGGGTGTATAGTTAGTTGGGGTAACAGCCTTGACTGATTCCAGGTAAATGGTCCATTGGGTCTGATACCTAGGTGTGGGGTTCTTGGGCTGGACCATAGTGCCTAGGCCGGTCTCCTCTGCGGCTGTAGTTGAAATGGCAAGCCTGATAGCGGTTATTGCAGCTATCTTGTGGACCACGCTGAAGGGGATCCGATGTACGAGCATTGCATTCATTTATAAGATTATACACCTCATGGAAGCCTGGTGGAAGCCCTGGATGAGCATCACGCTCAATAGCCTCAAGATAGTGGGGGCTACCATAAAGAAGGTTAAAAAACGGGCCAACCTGTTGATAGCAGCCAATGATAGATGAAGCATGGCAATCCTCTGTTGAGGCCAAGGAGGATACACGGAGGACCTGGATACCCCCCCCCCCCCCCTCCCTTAGTGTAACTTATTGTAATGGGTAGAGTCACTAAGCTAGGCTTGTCAAGACGGATTTCCAAACAGTGGAGACGCTGCTCAACAGAAAACATGTCATGTCAAGAATGTGGTCCTGGCGCACCTGCATGTCAAATTACAGGAGGTGGGGCATCACTCTCATCAGCCATGGTGAATTGTCAGAATGCTGGGGTGTTGGGGTCTGGAAACAAGCAAGATAGGAGAGAGGATGAACTAACAGGCTCTGTAACTTTACGTGGTCTGCCCCTTCGTGGCTGAGTTGCTGTGGTTCCTAAATGCTTCAACAATAATACCACTTACACTTGATAGTGAAATCGCTAGAAGGGAAGAAATTTCACGAACTAACTTGTTGGAACGGTGGCGTCCTATTACAGTACCAAGCTCAAATTCAGTGATCTCTTTAGAACGACCCATTCTTTCACAAATGTTTGTAAAGACAGACTGCATGGCTAGGTGCTTGATATTATTAACCTGTGGCAATTGGACTGAATGAAACACCTGAATTAAATGATTAAGAGGTGTGGCCTAATACTTTTGTCCATATAGTGTATATATACCGTTTTTTTACCATACCATTTTCCTTCAACCTTATGAGGAGATAAATAATACAAAGTCAAGGGACATCCAAACAACAAAATGTTCATGCAAAACAATTCCACAGTTTGTCCACAAAGGTCGCAGTCTCCCGAATATTAGCTCTTGTTTTGCCCAAGTTTTCGGTTCATTTGCACTTCTAGTAATTTAGATCAATTGATCCCTCATTTTATGTTGACTGAGCACGCTAGTCATTAGTAACCCCCACTCATTCGTTTTAGTTAATAGCTGTGTGTCTCCATTGTAATACAATTCTCTGCTGTACTAATATAGAAACAACCCTAATTTTATATCAAAACATCTCCATTCCAGATGCTCTTCCTCCGGTCTTGCACCTTGTCTCTTTTTCCTTCTTGGCTGTACTTGCACAATTTCATCTGGACCTTGGTCTCCAGTTAGCGGGTCTCCAGTTAGCCAGTCTCCCTTAAGACAACCCCCTCCACATTATTTGGATTACATTCAGCAATTTTAGTATTCTTTTAAATATCTCCTGTTGTTTAAAACTTTATTCATAATTTTTTAAAGCCATTTGTGATGTATATTGTAAATCGTTTCACCAAACTGTTTAAGTACACTAATTCAATTGTATTGTAAGAACAGTTCAGGGACTTATTTTAATAGGGGGACCCCCATAGTGATGTAGCAAAAGGGCCTGAATGCTCTGAGTAAACTGAGTATTCCTTCTACATGTATGTATAGTAAACCGATATATATATACTGTAGTCTTTGCATTGTGCTGGGCCCGCTGTAACAAACGTTTTCAAACTTAGTTTGGTATCTTCAAAAGTTGTTTCCCATGGACTGCAAACAATGCCTTTCTCCATACAGCTACATGAGATGAACAGAACTTTGATATAATCATATACCTAATATTTTATTACTGTTGAAGTAAGGTAATAACTAAAATTTATATATAAATATACATACATGCATAAGCCAAAACTACATATTATTTTTTAGTTGATGGCCATATCATTCAAGAGAAAAAAAGAAAAAAAAAGAAAACATATATATATAAATATATATATATATATATATATATATATATTTTCTCTTTTTTTTCTTTTTTTAAGTGATGGAGCCTTTGTGGAGGGGCTGAAACATAATTGAAGCTGGCAAGAGCCACCTGTGTCAGTCTTGACCCCTGAACTGAAGCACAGCAATTGCTGTTTTGGGCCAATATTGCCATAGCTAAAGCATATTGTTGCTGTTTTGTTTTCTTTATGTTCAGTTGTTTTGTTAGGCTTTTGTTTGACCACTGTATCTCTGGAGTGCCACTGGGAAAACTGGTTTGGTAAAAATTTTGACCACTGGTTTTCCCCACCAATAATGCATATTCCTCCACAGTAATGTTTTAATACATTAGCTAGGGAACAGCTGATGATATATAAATTCTTTGACATGCCACAGAGAGAGGAAAACTTATATAATAATACGAAGATTTTAGTGGTATTTAACCCATGTAATATTGCCAATGTGCTCTTCAAAGTTATTTAACGTGCTCTTCATGTGACTTCTCATGCACTGTATCATCTAATGTAGAGCAAATGGTTTATGTATTCCCCTTATTCCTCATACTGTCTAATTGCTAACTACAGTTCAGTTCAGATAAGTTGCATTCCTTCCTGGCTGTCATGATTTGTGGTGCTTACGTCCAAGTATATATCCTCTTATCATGCTGCTCTTGATATATACTTCTTTCCAAACTGTTTTCCTGCTCCAATATTTTGACATAGTGGTAGTGTTTCTACATCTGTAGTCCCTTATATGAATAACATACTAAGGATGCAATTTGAAAATATCCTAATTGTGAATATACGTCTTGTTATTTTATCCGAAGAAACAATACTGCTTTCTTTAGGCATCCAAATATTTGGAACTATTTAAATCAAATATCTTCACCCCGTTCCGTTAACTATTAGCAGCTATTAAGCATCTCCCTGTTGCACTTCTTTGAGAGCGTGTTGATTTAGGTTCCCTCTTGTGTTTTTCAGCCAGCTTGCCAGGAGGGTCACTGCCAGCCAGGCAGGGAGGAACGGCACCTTGGAGAGCCAGAACCCAGATACCGACTTTCCTCTCCGGAGCTAGCCCAGTGGAGTTTGCCAACTTCCTGTTTCTTTCTCTCTTTTTTTCCTGTTCCTCAGGCTAGCGAAGCAATAGTCATAACATTTGATTGTGGGTTTTGTGCTGTCCATTGTGTCTGCCTGTTCTTTTGCCTTTTTTGCCTTATTTATTTTCTGCGAAACCATCTCCCCAACCCACCTATGTATAGCCAGATGGGGCCTGATAGCCGAGGCGCTGTTTGGCAAGGGTGGACTGACGGTGATATGCGTGTGGTGAAGTGGGTTTAATGTTGCATACTGTGGTGTGCTTGCAGAGTGGGTTTCTCCCTTCTTAGCAGGAGTGGGCGCTGTTGCTGACTGTGGTCAGATGCATTGGGTCAATATCCAAAAAAGGGAAAATCTTGAAGTCAGTGTCAAACAGGTAAGCAGAAGTTGGTAAAGTGACAGTACTAGAGTGGGAAAAATAGGAATCGGTGTCAGAGGATCAAATGATTTATCAGAACACAAGGAATCAGGCACTAGAAAACAACAGCTCTGAATTGCTTAAGTGAATAAACAGCAAACAAGATTTTGCACAGAGTGTAGATGGTATTGATAAATGTTAATTGGATAATTGGCACTTGGTGTTGAGGAATGTTAGCGATACTAGTACTCTGGAGAATCTGACCTTCTTAGCTGAATAGAGGGTGTGACTGGGAGAGGCAATGTGGGGGAGAGATGTAACACATGCTCTGTCACCTTCCAACTCTCACACAGATTGCACAAGTATCTTTATTATAATATAGTATTCTGCCTCTCACCACACAATCTGACTGACCATAACAAATTGTTGTTATGAATGTTTTACATTCTTTCCCTATTTATTTTTTAAAGAAGGAATATAAATGTGAAATTACAGACAATTCTATTAAATAAGACATTTACATATATTTAAAGAAAACTTTTTTGATTGGACACTCTGCTGCCAGTCTTTTATTGTTTAGTTTTTCTAGATTGTTTTACAGTGTAGGACAGGGGTGCTTTTGTCTACTATTTGTTTGTGGTGCACAACTGGACAACTTGCAAAAAACTAAATGTGTCCTCTGCCATATTAAAAATAGCAGTGTGTCATGTCACAAATGCATTGCTTCATAAAGAAGAGAACATAGGTCTGATTGGCTTTCGTGTAACCGCACCCTTACCACAATTTTATGTAGATTACTAGTTTAAGCCAACCATTTTTGCAGTTGCATTAGTGCAGGCTCCATCACAATACGCCATAAAAATTGTAACATCGGCTTGGCCATACCTCAGCTCGCCAACACCCAGGCCTGCATTACCCTACATTCACATTCGAACCTAAAAATGCACCCAGCGCTTTACTCACTCTAATGTGGGATTACTGGAATCGACCTGCTGTATAAATGGTACCCCAAACTGAGGTGTGGCCAGCATTGGAGCGGAGCTGAGGAGCAATTTAGCTTTCTCAAAGGTCCATGGACAGAGAAGAGACCGATCAAACCTAACCTTAGCCCTTAGCAAATCAATCATTTTTTACAAAACCCACGATAGTAACCCACCATCTTACCAAGTTACGTGTGCCACGCGTCCGTCTCAAGAACACGTGCAGGAGAGGTCCGGGCACGCCCACCAGCACCGGCTGAGAATTGCGGTAATTATGAACATAATTTAACAGCCTGTGATCCTTCAGTAGGGGCTGGAAGTCTGGAGAGGAGCCGTACGAGAAAACGACGGCACAACCAACAGAGGCTAACAGACAGGCGAACGAAGCCGGAAGAGTGAGAAGAAGCGAGTCAGCGCCGGGAAAGGGGGGATGCCGACAGCGTCTTCGTGATTTAAGTTTATCTGCGGGTTTCTATAAGTTTGTTATTTTAGTTTATTTTGTTTGGGGTGAACCCGTGAGGGGGATCCCTGAAGAGCGTTTTTGTTTAGTTAGAAGAAACGAAATAAAGGACCGGCAAGTAAACCGGAGATCCCGGAAGTGTTGTTTTCCGATTATTTCCGAGCTAAGCACGTCGGCTTGCTACAGTAGGTCTCCGCTGCCTTAAAAAAACGTAACACTTTTCCAGGTTATTTCAAGACAAAGAACAAGGAAAGTCAGAATATGGATCACCAGCCAGGCCTTTCACATTCAGCTTTACAGGATCCGTTTTAAGCATGGAGTAACCGCCACTCATACCACACATCCCCGCACAAGCTGAAAAAACTAAACTCTAGGCTTTCTCATAGGGTTTCCCTGAAAGAGACAGAACAGGAAAACCTAACAAATGTGGAGGTACGTCGGGTCAGACACGCGCCATCCCCCTCCAATCACAACGTCACCATGCACAAGATCTGATATGAACTCAAGTCTGTGCAAGGGAACCGACAGAGTGTTTAACCCCATTCCCTGTCTCAGGACACTGTCACCTGTATCTCTCCCCTGAGAGAAAGGCAACACAGACTGTAGAACAAGAGACTCCAAAGCACCAGTGTTTCTCAAGGTTATTACCCAATTAACTCGTCATAAACTAGTGACGCCATAGTAACACACAAGTCTTTTAGTGACTATAAAAATATGCCTCTTTCTCCCTGTTATTAGGGTGGTCACACAAAAGCAAGGAGCTTCCCCAAGTCCTAAATGCCTCAACCCTAGTATTTATGTGGTTTTGCATTTGGTAATTATTGCATGCTGGCAATCTCTCCCTGTGCTATAGATGTACCCCTCAGACCACAACCCCGGCCACGGTCAGCACACAAGAATAAGAAGCTTTAATAACTAAATGCCCAACATATTCCAAAAGGGAGTACGTCAGTATACCTTCATGGGGAAAGAAGGCAATAGCTTCTGGGAGCACACCAAATTAACCCAACCAAATTTCTCACTACAGTACACACACACAAAAAAAAAACAATGCCTGTTACCACTCAGTCCACCGCAGTGGATTTATTGAATTATTGAAAAACAAATGTATCACCAAATTCAAGGAGCAAAAATTACAAGTTATTGGGTGCACTTGCCCTGCGAACACAGGACTCTGGATACTAACACACCTGCATTCTACGATCATTAAGGAGGCACACCAGGCACCAATAGCCTCATTCAGCAATGAGGGGGAATGCCAGGATAAAATCCATCTGAGAGACAGAATCAGCGCAGAATCCACACGGATAGAAAATTAAGATGCCTTTAGTAACCTCTGATCTTTGTGGTTTCTTTTTAGAGCTGGGGGTAAGGAACTGGGAGGACCGGGAGCCTCGGCAGGAACACACCTGCAACCACATTGCCTGCTGGCCCCTAGTTTGCCTCAATGCCTCCAAGTAAAATTAGTGTGCCAGGTTGTCCCTGTTTCTGGGCAGCCTTTTTATTTTTTTGGAGTCGCACCTTGGTTTTTTGTTTCCTCTTACAACCCTAATCCTACTGGCATGGCTCCACAGTAGCAAATTGCACACTCCTTCACATCAAATGGATAGCTATACTGATGTTTACCAAAAATCAATTAGATTTCATGTTTAGGTAAAATGCTGTTTTACCCATAGTTGCCCTCATAGTCCACAATTTTAATCCAGTCCTATAAAGCTTTTTCGAATAGACAGGATTCCCAGGTAGTATCAATTAAAATCATATGCCAAATCTACACAGAGAAAATTCTAAAATAGTATATCCTAGAAAGAAGGATTTAAAAAAAGGATCTTGTTGTACTCCCAAATTGTAGAGTTTTGTATTTAAAAGTAATAGTATGTTGTAAAATATATTTCCATGATTTAATGCAGATGTTAGCAAGTTTTTTTCAAAGCTAGTAATAACGCCATCGTCAAGTATTCACTACTTGTAGCTTGCTGCTACCTGTGGCTGTGTTAGTCTAACAAAACTGTTCCCATTCTGAAAAAATCAGTTGGCGAATGCTTTGTTTTCTATAGCGTGAGCTTGAAAAAATCATTCACATTTACATTTTAGTCATTTAAAAGACACTCGATGTACAAAAGTATTGTAGTTTAGGGATTAATTTGCAAGAACAGATACTGAGCTACGATGCCCTAATGGCAACTACTGCGAGAAGGGACAAAGACTAGTGCCACAATGAGATAACATACAGTACAGCATGAGCAAAATAAACATAACATAGAGATTGTGGTCCGTTCTTCGGGGAGGGTTTCAAGACTGTGGTGAGAGGTATTGTTGGAGGTTTCCAATGTCCTCTTTAAGGCAGTAAAAACATCAGGACCCATGATCAGAGATTACCTTGCCTAGAGATTTCATGTATAAAGAGAAGAGGAGAGGGCCCAATACTGAGCCTTGGAGGACTCCTGCGGTAATGTAGTGTCGGGCAGATACAGCATCGCTCCAGGCAATCTTGTAAGCATGACTGAAAAGATAGGAAGCAAACCAGGTAAGAGCAGTGCTTGAGATTCCCATTACAGACATTCTGGAGATGAATATCAGCTGATCGACAGTGTCGAAGGCAGAGGAGAGTTCAAGGAGGAATAGGACCAGCGAGTGGCCCTCAGCTCTAACAGAATGTAGTGCTTCCTCTAATGGAGAGGTAGAGTGTTTTGCTTTGAAGCTGGGTTGATGAGGATCCAGAAGATAATTCTGAAAGAGGAAGTGAGAGAGCTGGTTAGCAGCAGAATGTTCAAGGGATTTGAATAGGAAGGGAAGCAGGGAGTGACTCTGGCCTGCTTGAATGGAGTAGGGAAGCAGTCAGTGGATAGGGAGGAGTTTAGTGAGGTTGTGAGGTGTGGGATGATGTCAGGTCCAAATGTCTCAAGCAGTGGAGATGGGAGTACAGGTACAAAAACACAAGAACAAAGAAACAGTTCAATGACTCCCCCCGACAAAACCTTTGAACCCTTTGTGACAGGGTTATAAAGAAAAAAAGTTGAGAGGCGCAGGGCGAATGAAAAAGAAAGAATGAACGAAACAGTGCACATGAGTAGTGGAATTTTAATTGAGTAATTAGTTGATTGAAAAACATGACGAGTAACAGAAGAGGTGAAGGTGAACCGTAACAGGATGAGTAAAGGTGGAGTAGATATCATCTACTTTCTGTTGAAAGTGATCGACAAAGTCATCTGCAAGAAAGACAGGAGGGTTTGGGCCAGGCAGGAGGGATAAGGAGGGAGGAGAAGATAGAATAAAGTTATTAGCAGCTGCCTGGATTCAGGATTGGTAAAATGAATCCTTAGCTGTGGAGAGAGCGGAGGAGAAGTCAGGCCGAAGGTACTTGAAGGTGTACAGGTCAGTAGGCAGTCTGGACTTCCTCCACTTATGTTCTGCAGCTCTCAGGTTTATATGAGGATCATGGTGTTTGAGAGCCAGGTGTTTTTTTGGAAGCTTTTGTTCTGGTCTGGGGTTAAAAAGACAAAAATGATCGAAGGATGACCATCTTGCAGATAACATCTGTTAAGTTAAGGCTGAGTCTGTGGGGAATTGGGTGAAAGCAGTGAAACGAGAGAGAGAAAAGGAATTCACTGAAATACATTTATATACATTAATAATGTAAAAGTTTTTTTTTTATGTTTCTCGACGAGATTTTGGTAGTAATTTGAAAGGCGTTACCTTGGGGTCAACTGAAATGGACAGCACACTATTACTGTTAGCCTGTAAAGAAAATGCTTTATGTCGGAGGATTATAACACTATAATCTAGGAAGATGACTAAGGGTTAAGATGGCATTTCACCCAAAAAACTTTGACTGAGCTATCCCTTTAAGCCCTCTGAGGTTCTCTGCCACCATACGCTGCGCCCCAGGGACTCTCAGTTATCAGTTAGGCACGTGCCTACTGATGGGGCCATTTGGGAGCCCATGATGATTTTTAAAGAGAGTATGCATCTCACGATGTTTACACACCCTGGCAAGCAGCTTTGCATAAATTGAATATGACAGGTCAGGAAAATCGGCACATTCAAGTACAGAACTAGAATATAATTATGATATTTTTGAAGATATCAAAACCCAGCCTAAATTTGAAATTCCACACCCTAAAAGATAAAAACATTGTATTAATTTACATCACAAAATTAAATCACAATTTATATTCATACATTTATATTCTATTTTATTTAGTCCCCAAAGTAGTTCTTGGAGTGGCAAAGCAACCACAAACATGAAAATATGGCAGTGGCTGTACGTGTACTTTTATTAAAATGTTAAATGTGAACAAATAATATTGTACAGACATACAAAATATAAGATAAATAACTGACATTTAAAAAAACATATTGACGTCAAACCAAGAAAGGCCTACAGGCAGACTACTGCTTCTGGAACCTAGTGAGGGGTGAGAACTACTCTTCAGGCCCATGGCCATGCTACTAATTACAGATGCTGATATATGCAAGGTACCCTTGTCACATATAAGCTAATGCAAACCCTTTTGTTGTTAAATATTAACTGTCATCAATGAGTCATCAATTCGTATCACACAAGGCTCCTAACAAAGTACAGAACTGAACTGTGGTCATATTACAAAAAAATATTCAAATATGAGGTATTTTTTGTGCAATAATTTATATTGATTTTTAATTGAGAAAATGGCTATGTTTATATTGTATAAACTGCACCCATGCATCTCCTTGTTGAGAGATGTTATGACATCATAGTCTATTTAAAAACAGTTATCACCAGAAACTTCTGCCGTCTACAAGAAAGTTATCTTCCTTTACTTCAAACATGACTGCAGACTTCTAAACTGTCTTCTAAACTGTCTTCTTGGGGTCTTGTTTTCGATTTCTCTCTGCTATTAGATCTTTTACTTACGTCCTCATCTGCTTGCTCCACCTAGATCCCCTGTTTGCTCTCTCGTTCCCTCTCAACTATTGTTCTCTCTCCCATTATCTTCTGTCTTTTTGTGCCTAGATGCTGACTGATGCAGATGCTGACTGATGCAGTTTTTGAAAGACAAATTTTATGGTGTCCTTTCAGTTGCACGTTCTTTCTCCTTCTCTTCTGCATCTTTCAAACTCCCATATGTATGTATATGTAAGTGGGCTGAGGGCTGGAAAGAGAATTCACTGCATAGTTTGGTACAGTGTCTTGCATAAGTATTCACCCCCCGTTTTCACATTTGGAATTCCATTGGATTTTACTGACACACTTTGAAGGTACTTTGAACATATTTTTTATTGCAACACTAAAGTTAATTACAAGGAACAAACAGACATCTGTTGGTTATGTAAGTATTCAACCCCTTGGTTGGAGTCAATACTTGGTAGAATCAACTTTGGCTGCAATTACAGCTTTGCACCTCTGGATTCTTCAATTATTGACCTTTCCTCTGGGAAAAATTGCTCAAGCTCGGTCAGGTTGGATGGGGACCGTTGGTGCAATTTTCAAGGCTTTCCACAGATTCTCAATTGTATTGAGGTCTGGGCTTTGACTGGGCCATTCTAAGACATTCAGGTTCTTGGTTTTAAACCACACCAGTACAGCTTTGGCTGAGTGTTTAGGGTCATTATCCTGCTGGATGGTTTCTCCCATCTCAGCTGAGGATCTCTCTAGCTTTCAGAGTCACCATTGGCCTCCTGGTTGCTTCTCTAACTAAATGCCCTCCTTATCCAGTCACTAAATTTTGGCGGTCGGCCTTCTCTTGTGCTTTGTCTTTCTTTATTGATGGTTTTAATAAGCATTTTCCAACCAAATTATGTTTTATTTTACTCATTTATCGACCACTCAAGCCCTTTGGTTCTAGTCATCTTTCACAGTAAAAATACCTTAGGATGATGCAGTATATTAAATCAGCACCTGATTCATTACTTGGCATGATCTCAATTCAAATCAAAAACTTTGTAGGCTCGTAACGATTACGTCTTCTTTTTATTTTATTATATTATTATACTATTATTATTGTTGATTAACCACGTTGAGATGTAGTAATTTCATCTGAGCACAATAACTAAGATTTGTACAGTCCTCTATATTACACGATATTACCAACACAGATTGTATTAGCTGTTTCATCTTGACTTTTCTATTGCTTACATATTTGTTGTTATCCCTATCTTATCATTCATTTTTTCATACACTTTCTAACAGTCTCTCTATATTCATAAATGTCGTTATGTGTCAGTTCAGCTTAGCTCAAACTGTCTTGCAAAAATGCGTTTCTGTACATTTTTCCAAAGCTTAGCTGTCGGTATCACTCCAATCTCATTTACTCTTGCTCTCCTTCCTCTTCTTTCTGTGTATCTGCGTGTAATATTCTTATTCAGCCCACTGTTATGTCTTTTCTCATCTTTATGTCATGTTTTATTTTTTTAAACGTTTTTTCCCCTGTATTCTTCTTCTGTCTCTCCCGCGTTACATTCCCTGCCCCGGCTTTGGTGTGGCTCAGTCGACCGATTCTCCGCAGTGCTGAAAGAGAGTGAGTGAAAGGGGGGCGCGAGAGAGGAAGAGGGCGATAGGGGGACACGCAGTCGATCGAGGGAGAGAGAGGGAGACGGAGAGACGAAAAACTGCAAAATCTGTCAAGCCGTCTTGAGGATCTTGTCTTCTCTCGACGCCCGCACCATTCAGTCTGTCAGAAACGGTGAGTGCCTGGTGCTCAAATGACATCCTTATTATAAGCTCTATATAACTGTCATTGCCCGTTATCAGTGTTATATCAGCGACTAACCATGTCAATTTATCATTATGAGTTTAGATCCGTTTGTCAGCCAGCCTGTGCTTCATAGACTGCAAATGTGTCTGCATGCAAATATGTATCGAATTATAACTATAAACATGTTTCTAGCCAGAAAATATTTTTAAGTGTACACGTCGTTGTATAATTAATTGATTTAAGGTCAGTTCGGTCCTTCTTTCTCTCTCGGTCTAGGCACACATGTGTGAAAACGGGTTATCTTAAAGTCTTAATGATTTGCTACTGTATAAAAAGCGTGGTATATTTATTTCAAGAATAAAATTGCGTCAATCGCATTTAGCGTTCTATGTTGTTTGACGTATGTGGCTCGCCATAAATGTTGAAAGAGATTTCGAGCAACGGTATGCAGTAAGTACGTGAGGGGGAAGTGTCACAGACTCAGCGCTTTTTCTCGTGGTACGAGGGCAGATGGGTGTTATTTTATTTTGTGCTGCATTCATTATTCCCTGTGTGTGCGGTCGTGTGTGTTTGTGTTTGGTGTGTGTATGTGTGCGCGCGCTGGTGTGTGTAAGTGAGAGAGAGTATTTGAATTTAATTTGAGTGTGTACGCGCTTTCCAATATTGTGCTTAACACATAGTACTTTTGGTATCTTAAGATAAGTATCTTTAGGTATCTTAGATCAAATATTGTCTACCTATGTGCAGGATAAGTAACAGCGTCGTTATGCAGTGTTTGTGAGAGAGAGAGACAGCTGCATGTCAGCACAAGTAGTGTGCGCGCGTGTGTGCCTACATGTCTACATGTTCGCCACTCTGATACCCACTTAGTTCCATCATTTTTGGGGGTTAAGGGATTTCCCTGTATGGGGCTCTCTGTTCCATTTCTCTCGCTCGATCGCCATTTATTCCGTCTCCTCTCCGTCTCTTATAATTACATTTTTAAACGAACGTCCGTTTTTTTTTTTTTGCTTTATTTGTTTAGTCAAATCTCCTCAAAAAAATCTTACCAATGGGGTGACTGCAAAAGTGGCCTGTGGGATGCTGTGGTGGCCACCAGCCACCTTGCCTGTGATAAATCAACTCTTTACTGGTTGTCAGCTTGTTCTCTAAGGTCTTCCAAACAGTTTTCCCTCTTTTTCGGTCACAGCCCGCTATGTATTTGTTCTTCCTTCCCACAACGTTAGTGACTATCTCCAACCTCCAACTGTGGAGCTAAGTCAGTGCTTTTGCTCATCTGTTAATTTTTGACCTCTCACTCTCCCTTTCTGCCCTTTTCTGCCCTTTTTCTTCACTCTCTCCCTTTCTGCCCTTTTTCTTCACTCTGCCTTTCTACCCTTTTTCTTCACTCTCTCTCTTTCTGCCCTTTTTCTTCACTCTCCCTTTCTGCCCTTTTGGCCCCTCCCTCACTCTTTTATCCTTCTCTCCCTTTCTGCCATTTCCCCCTTTCCATTTTTGCCAATTCTCTCTCCCTTTCTGCCCTTTCTGACCCTTCCTTCTCCTTTTTTGACACTTCTCTCTTTCCCTTTCTGCCATTCTGAGCACTACTGCTTCTTTCTTCCACCTGTCAGTAACTCTAAATTTCACAAACTATACCGTATTCACTATTTGTTGGTTTTCATTTTAAAAATGTTACACTATTTGGCTCAATGGTTGTTTCTAATGGTAGATAAATATACTGATCTGTTTGTTATCATCATTATCATGCCCCATATATCATTCCAAGTTTTTTTTAATTCTAAATATTTCACCAGTCTTTCTATTTGAGAAAATATGCTGCTTGGCATTATAAAAATAAAAAGCTGTCACTTGTTCATTATGTAGTGATGAGTGACCATAGGTGTGAATTGTTTTTAAAGCCTTAACTGTTTTCTGTTTTATGAAGTTAATATGGGATCGAAGGTGGTGAGCCTTCACTTTGCCATGCGGCTTTCCTACTCTTGGAATGGAGTCAATTTTCAAACTATCTAAATATTGGAATAGTATAGTTTAGTTAGTTGGTTCCATTTTTTCTCCCACCTTTATGTTTTTAAATCAACAGTCATTTTTTTGTGTCTCTGGATTCTCAACTCTGCAACCACACATAGGAACAATGAGAAAGTGCAGCTCATCAGGTTAGCCGTCTTACTTTGTCATTAAAACACACTGCAGTCCATGCAGCCCAAAGAGAAAGTTCAATGATTGGAGGAGAGCCATGTCGCTCCTGATGGTTCAGCAAATGCTGCTGGGACTGCTGTTTAGTGTGGGGTTAAGAGAAGCCCTTCCAACTGCCTTTCTCCATGTACCAAGCAGCAGCCTGCCAGTCTGTGATCACTGGGTAATACGGCAAGCCTGCACTCAAGGACACAGCTTTAACGGCTGAGGAAATCTGGGTGCATCCCATCTTTAAACATGCTTGCTAAAGAAATATTGACTTACTGATGCAACTCAGCGTTCTTGAAATGAACTCAACATTTTATTACCCAATTATAATTCACAAGTTAGAATATTTTAGCAGTATGGTCAAGTGGTTAAGGTATTAGCCTTGTAACCTGTCGGCTTAGAGTTCAAATCTCTGCAACAATCCAGTATTCAGCTGTATATAATAACATTGTAATGTATGATTTTTCAGTCACCCTGGATAAGGGCGTCGACTACATTAGATAATTACTTTAATTTTAAGTCTCCACTCCACCTGAATGTTGTTACTCTGTGATAACACAGGCACCCCATTCTTTGATTGTACATACTTCACCCTTTTGGGTTCACACTAAAAAGCCCATGGATCTCAGCCCTTGGTCTCACCATCAGGCTATGGTGAAGGCTGCCATCCACACAACTTTAAGCCATATGGGTTGGGAGCCCATACTCTTTGTGACTCCTCTATCTCCCTCCCCAGATGAGCTCCTGCAGCAGCCGGGCCCTCACCCTACTGTCCTCAGTGTTTGGGGCCTGTGGCCTGCTGCTGGTGGGCGTAGCGGTCTCCACTGACTACTGGCTGCTGATGGAGGAGGGCATCGTGCTGCAGCAGAACCAGAGCACCGAGGTGAAGATGGCACTGCACTCTGGCCTGTGGAGGGTCTGCTTTGTGGCTGGTACGCCTTTCTCAGTTAGCCTTTAAAACCATTGGGTATGGTAGTTTGTGACCAGAATGGGTACACCTCGCTCGTTTAGCCCTTACAAGCATTGGATATGCTAGTGTGCGGCCCGTATGAGGTGTAGTAGCATGTTCTGGGTGCTTGGATTGTCTGAATATACAACTATTGATCCCTTCACTGTGTCTGTCTGTCCATCTGTCTGTCTGTCGCTCCCTTTTAATTTCTCTCAGGAGCGGAGAAAGGGAGATGTGTGGCATCAGAATATTTCACTGAACCGGAAATAGAGATTACAACCGAAAACACTGCAAATATACTGAGTATGTTCATGACACAATTTATTATTCTATTATGGACAATTTATCTGACCTTGTGTAATAAAAAGAAACAAAAACCCTGGAGAAACATTTTCTACAGAGACTATTGCTGATCATTTGTTGATTTGGGATAGTATATAGAAATTGTTCAGAGAGTTGATGAGCTGTGTGCTATCTGCTGAAACAGAACGTCTCTCTCAACTGCAGGAATTTCAGTCTAACAGAGCAGAGCATTTATCATAAAGAACAAAAGTAATAAACAAATAAAGCAAAACTAATGAAAAATAAGAAAAGTACTTTTAAAAACCAAACCTGTAAATGTGTCTATTTAAATATTAACTAGTTCTTTCTTTATTTTTATATTCATACATTATATTCATACATTTCAAACCAACTTGCCATGTAACATCCTCCTCTTCATTTCTAGAATTTTATTGTTGAATATACTCCATGGAAAAATCTACATTCTATCAATATTCTATTTAAGCGACATATTGGAAACATTTCAAACGTTCAGAATTTGAGAAATGAGACTAACCTTTTTTTTCCCTCATGCCCTACTTTAATTACCCAAATCAGAGATGGTTAGGACAGCAACACCCTTCCCCATGGTGTCCCTGCTCTTCGTCTTTACTGCCTTCGTCATCAGCAACATCGGACACATCCGCCCTCAGAGGACCATTCTGGCCTTCGTTTCAGGCATCTTCTTCATCTTGTCAGGTGACACATGGCATGTGAACGACATGTGTTTAAATGCCAGAAGTTAAACTTTTAAAGTTATGGAGCACTGAGCATAGGATGTTTTTCTGATTCTTACAAAAACCTGATTATTACAACAAAGATATGTATGGTGGTAATACCACTTCCCCTGTAGTTGGTATAGTAGTTACACTTAACTCTGGATTGGAATGTTTCAAATTAAAGTCATTTAAACACTGATATTTTCTGCATATTAAGAGTTGTGTCAGTAACCTGTTGCTAGCTCTGCTGCTCCGGTCACAAAAGGCCACAGTCCATCAGGTTTGTCAGGTCTCTTCAACACTGGAATGCTCTTCTGACTGGGTTGGAGAGTGAAAGGGGTTCAATCAAGGAAATGTAAAGTGGAATCTGGCAGCTGAGTGCCTGTTGGAAGTGAAAGCCCCTAGATACTGTGGGTTGAATCGCCCTGCTTCCCCGCTAATGTGGCTGCCAGTGAGAGCCACAGGGGACGGGGCACCAGTTTGCTTGGTACTTCATTCTACACAGCGTTAGATATTACTGACATCGAGCTCTTAGCCATAGGACATTTTTTAAGCAACCCAAAAGTAACTTTCATATTTGGGATTTAAATTTGATTTTTTTTTGTGTTATTTATTTATCTAGATGATGCCCTTAAACCATGTGACAATACTGAAATTATTTACTTTTTTAAAGTAATCTAGGTTTTCACATATCAAATGCCCTACTATTTCAGCAAAACGTTTTCTTCTCTGTTACTGACACCATTGTTGTGTAACTAACTTTTCCTGTCAGAGTGTGTATATATATCCACACCATAGTCAGCATTAATGGTACAGCAGTCTCTTTCACTGTCAGTGTGTGAATCTACATTGAGCTCCAACATGGTTAGGAGACGTTTGTGCTGTCTGTTCCTCATTCTCCCAGGTCTCAGCCTGGTGGTTGGGCTTGTGCTGTACATCTCCAGCATCAATGATGAGGTGATGAACCGGCCACGGGAGCCAGAACAGTTCTTCCACTACCATTACGGCTGGTCCTTTGCCTTTGCTGCCAGCTCCTTCCTGCTAAAAGAGGTCAGAGTCCAGTTACTGTTAATATCATTACCCCATCGCATGGGTAAAGCCCTACCAGTAATCAGAAATATCAAAAACGCTCTACTGCAGGGGGGCCACCACGTACCGAAAAATGGTATGGCAAAGAGTCAGATTGGCAGGCTCAACCCATGTCAGAAGAAAAACAACAGTCTTCCAGGTTGCTTCTATCCTTTTTTGTCAACACCTTTTGGTTGTCATGAGATGGATAATACTACTGTGTTCATTTTTGACATATTGAACCAAGATTTTCTATTTGTTCTAGTTACATATACTTTCATAAATTCTGTTGTTTTAAAAACAAAACACCAAATATAAAGTGTTAAATAAAATCGAACCTAACATTAAATAAAAAATATAAAATGTAAAAATGTAATATAAATTTTAAAAAGCTGCATAAAGGGGTAAGTGTAAATTAGCTTCACTAAATATCAAGCTGCAAAACGTCTGTAAAATGGTAAAATATGCTACTCAGATAAGAGAATCTGTTGAGCAAGTAAATAATTATACCATTTTTGCAAAACTATTGTTGAAAAGAGACCTGATATTTGAATTTTATTTAATTGTGCATTGGTATTAAACAGGATTAACATGAAGGAATCACGGAACTGGCTATGAAGTAATGTTAAACAGAAAATTCCAAAAGTTCATTTTAGTTATCATTTTTCAAATTGGTGTTAGTTTATTTAATTTTAGTGCAAAATTTCAACATACACAATTACACCTTGGCAAGTTCCCAAAATGTGGTGCCAAACTGGCAAATATCAGAAGTACCCCAGTACCTTTATATCTGTTGTTTGCGTTCAGGGTAATTATTTATGTTACATTTTTTTCCCAGTTAAACCATTTAAAAGGCAAGGGCCGAATTTAAGGGCAAGTACAGGATTATTTTACATTCCCAGACTACATGCAATACTCAACCATTGCAGAGCAGACAAACGAGGGGGAAGTAAAGTTTCAGTTTAATGAGTGGATAAATTTGTAGATAAAATAATATAAAATATCCGTATTTGTACCGTGATGGACTCTCCTTCGCAGATTGATCATCTAGAAGGAGCCATTGCTAAATAAAATACTACATTACATTTATTCATCCCAGTGCCAGAGGCATTGATAGGGAACGGAGAGATTCCTGGGCCAACATCTCGGACCCGCCTCTATAGTGAAATTTTCAAGAAGAATAACCTCATTTAAAAAAAAATAATTATACACACAGGCTACTTAAGACAGTTTTGTGGACATAACAGTAAAGTTATGTAAGTAAATTCAAACGTAGTGATAATCAAATAAAATTTAGATTAAATATTTTGGATTAAAAGCCTTTCAGATCTTTAACTAGTAAACAAATTGCAAAAAACAAAAAATGTTACCACTGCAAAACAGAAAAGCCAACTACTAGTTTAATTTAGAGCTGTTCTGTGTACTATACGTTTTGAGCACACTTTTTCTCACTCCATAGTTACACGGCAATATTTAAAAAAGGGAAGCATCTTCTAACACAGTGATACACACACACACAAACACGGAGAGCATAAATAATATTGGAACTAATCGATCAGTTCTGTATTTAGAAGCATCTAAAATTATGACAATGAAAGCCTGTCCAGCTCCATCTCCAGAGGTCTAACTTCCCCATCTGTTAAGAATCTACTTAGTCTTTATATTGGAAAAGACATCCAACAAAGAATCGCCAAAAGCACATTTTTCTATTTAATAAACTGTTTTCTTTTTTCACATTTTATTTTCCTCACCTGAGAGCAGAACACTAGTTTGTGGGAAAACTGATGGCCCATTTAAGAAAAATGCAAGGTGTTCAAAGTGACGCACTCCAGTGGTATCGCATGCGATTCCTGGAGCATGCATACTATAATTTATAATGGTCAGGTGCATATTACAGTAGCGGCGCTCCTGACGAGTGTTTAATGGTATATGAAAAACATACGTAAAGAAATATTACTCCATCGATTTGTTTTTAAAAACTTACAAATATAACAATAAAATGGTGTAAAGTTCACCCCCTATCTATGACATGCAGTAGAGTTTAAGATGGATTCATATAATCTAAATTTAAATTAGAGGTTTACTGTAGACAGGTCAGATAACCTGTTTACTAGTAATATTATCTTTGACATTTTAATCTTCCGTCAATGACACAAGTTATTTTCATGACACTAATTTCTCGATGGCTTCTGAGTTTTAAAAAGAAAGGATGAGCTTATTTTATGTAACATGGATCATACAAGGATCATAGTCTGGGCTGAATCAGCCATGAAGACCCAAAAGTCTGCACGATTTGAATACACCATTTCTCAGAAGGTGGATACATGGGCTTTGTTTTGCTTCTAGGCTACTGCCATAAATTTGCAGCTACTCTGGATTTTCCCTCTGTTCATAGGAAACGCTGGTCATCTGTGGTTAACTGGCTCCCTTATCATCTGCATCGGGTAGTGCATCCGAGCGCAGCTTGTCCTTTCTGGTACCGGCTTCTGTGGTTGCTCATCCGTTTTGATTCCTCCCCAGTCCCTCGTTCCCCCTGTGGCACATTCTCCCTGTACATCCAGACCTCGGTGGTCTGAGCGGTATTCTGAGTTCGGTCACCTTTTACCTTGCAATATCAAATTTTTAATGTTGGTGGTCAATGAGGTAAGTTAGCTGTTTTTCCATTTGTTGTTTCTGCTGCACCTTATGGGTCCAGCTCCTCGGATCCTGCAGCCTCTACATCTCATTCTGATTGCGTCCCAGTTCTCAGTGGAGTACGAATGCAATCCTATTCTGGCTTTGTTCCTTCGGCCTGTGATTGAGGGTATGGACATAATTTTCAATTTGATATTGCTAACCTCATCAGATCACCTAGATCATCTCGTGCTTAGCTGATATATCTGACTCTGGGTTAAATCTTTTGTTAGTTTTTCTACTTTTTTGGAACGTGCTCTGCTCCACGTTCTCTCATCGCTGTTAGGAACTTTTATTCAAAACTATTATTTTATTATGTTGTGGATTTGAAAGCTAGAAATGCTGGTTTTTATGGTTATCACAAAGCTTTTTTGGCTTGGGCTGCTTCCATGTTGGGCTAATTGGGCTGTTCAGGACATGGTTTTATTTAATCACGTTGTCAGAGGGCCTCCGTGGTTACTCCTGCTGTGCCTGCAACTCTACTGGGCATTCCACCCAACAAGAGCTCCGCAGGTTGATCCGAATACCGTTGGTCAAATCCCGCCTGTTGATACCTGTACTGATTGTCTTGTTCCGCTTTACTCATCCGTCTCTCTGGAGTCTTCCAAATTTGCAATAATTTCAGTTCTGAACATTGTAGCGGTGGCTGGTGATTCCTCCATGTTTGTTTGTTTTGTGGCAAGACTCATTCTCATTCTCTGCTCATCTGCCCCTTTAACCATTAACAATGACTGTTGGCTCTTTTGGTCCGTACACCTATTGGGGTGGTGACTGTGGCCCTGTTTACCTTTCTATTGATTTTTATCTCTGAGCAGCATGCAGAACCTTTGTGTCCATGGTGCAGGTTTGCATGGAGCTGGGGGGTTAAATTTTGGGGGGGGAAATGAGCCCAGGGCTTGGCCATGAACCCAGTGCCTGGCCACACAACCCCACTATATTCCGTGCAAGTTATCAGAGTTACCCAAAGGCTAAGTAACCTATCCGCTTTATAGTGTTAGCAGTCTTTTCATTCCCTCCGGGTTACCTGTGTCTCCCCACCACCAGGCGCATGTTTCGGGGGTCCCAGACGAAGTAGGGGCTAATTTCTTTTGTGTCTTGCGGAAAAATTCTACCAAAGGGTAGTCTCCCTACCTCTGGAAACATTGGAAACATATCCTGACCTTGGATACTCCTCCCCTTTGGTCTTCACCTCTAACCCTACTTTAGAAAATTCTCTGTTCTTCTCTTGTTAATAGGTTCTGTGTCCCGTCTCATCTCTAGCCCTGATAGGTGTTCCATGAATATATTGAATAAGTTTGTATGAGTTTGTAATGCAAGTTTTAAAATCATAGAGATTCATTCAGCTTAAAATGCATGTAATTGTCCTGCTGGAATTTTTTTGCGAAAGGAAATAATATTATACATCAAGAGCAAACAGAGATAATCTGAACAAAATGTATCAAAGAGGACATCCTTTAGTTTAATGTTTTTAATGCAATCCTTTAATTATTTAATAGTATTTTTTTTTTATAACTGGGTTGTTTACCAATGATGGTGTACATTACTAAATGAATGATGCATTAAACTGGATTTGCCTTGCGGCTCATTCAGCTTTATGAACTATCTTTACACAAAAAGCATAATTACACTTGGGATCAGATCGGCAGTGCTGACCAGACGTCAGTGTTTTTGACATACCTTTATTTGAAATATAGAGACAAAATTGGGAAGAATCTGCATATAAAAAGTCTACTGGTAATGAAAAAGGACTTACCACAGTAATGTTGATTGCCTAATATGCGAGGCCGCCCTATATCTGAGCCAGTACAGTAATAATATGTACAACGTGTGCAGTGAAACGCAAATATGTGTATCCAGTGACCACACTAATTTCTTAAAAGTCAGATTTACAGTTAGGACAAAATCTAAACTTAGGCAAGTTTACTGTATTTAATAGGTTTTTTCTTCTTGTGAGTGGAAGATATAAGAAACTTACCAAAAATAGAAAATGCTCGTTTATTAAATGTGAGTTGTAAAGTTTAGACTTGGTCCCAGCTTAAGTTGTTACGGCACTGTGGAACATAAATATGTAAAAATATGCCCTCCCTGTCTCTCTTTCAGGGGGCGGGGGTGATGTCCGTGTACCTTTTCATGAAGCGCTACACAGAAGAGGAGATGTACCGTCCACACCCTGCACTTTACCGCCCCCGTCTGTCAGAGTGCAGCGACTACAGCGGGCAGTTTCTCCACCCCGAGTCCTGGCCCCCTCCCCAGAGGGCGCGCAGTGCCTCTGAGGTCTCCAGTGACATCTCCATCCAGCTAAACCAGACGCCCCCGCCCAAAAACAACCCACAACAGAATCCCTGTACAGGGGCAGTAGGAGTCTCTTCAGGCTCCTCTTCGGGGGCCAGCTATAAACTGGTCCCTCCCGCCTACCCGCACTCCCACACACTCCACTCCAGTCACACCTTTTCTCATGCCGCTGTCAGCGCTCCTCAGACCTTGCCCCTCTCCATGCCCCCCTCCTCCGTTCCCCCGCCTCGCTACCACACACACCTCCGAATGAGCGCATCCCCCTGTTAGGGATGGAAGAGCGGGAAATTCTGGTGCAGTGCAGTACAACCAATAGAGACACACACATATACATGCAAATGCATGAGAAGGGGGGCAGGGAGACAGAGGACAACATAAGGGAAGAAATGGGGGGATGAAAGGAATAATAGAGAAGGTAGATATACTGAAACAGATACAGTGCATGAGAGGAGGAGAGAAAATCCAATATTCTACAAGGAGGAAAATAATAATTGCAATAATTATTTAAAGAACTGCTTCACAAAGAATGAAATGAGAGAGAAAATAATGAGGATAGGGGATGCATGATAAAATTGCCAAGAAAGGAGATACAGTTTCATTACAGTAAAACCATGCAAAACATACATGTGTAAATGAGGCAGGATCATTGTATATACATTTAGATTTATACATATGCTGTATGTAAACTGACTGTAGTTATTAATATTATTATTATTGTCTTCCTTCCCTCTCTGAATTCTTCAAAATGTCTTCCCGTTTTCTTTCAGAAATATAATTTATTATTATTATTATCATTATTATTATTATTATGATTAGTGAGATTCATAAAGAAAATAAAGAAAAGAACATTTTGAAATGTATGATGATTTTCACTAAACTTGTACAGCCAGCATAGGCTCACAAAATTTGCATAGGTTTACTACTGCTACTACCACCATTACTACAATGACTAATAATAATAATAACAATAACAATAATAATAATAATAATGATATACTTAAAATATTACTGAAAATACAAATGAGAGAAGACACAGGAACTCTAAATTGCCCAACCTTTTATCATAAGGTCCATCTGTTTGGGCTGACTGAAGAAGATATTTCCAAACAAAATAATTTAATGTATGTAAAATGTATGCTTAAATTACATAATTGTGACAGTATAGATTATATAACTGCTTTAACATTAAATACAGTATTAGGAAAATCAAGTCCACACACTGCAATATGGACACAGTGGAGAACATTGCCCAGATGTTAATCTTACTGTAAAATCTTACAGTAAACCTTAAATGCACAAAATGCAGTACATGCATGAACATCAGACCACTCTACAGAGCATTGACTGAAAAAGATAATACAAGCTGGACATTTTTTTCCATCTCTCAACTCACAAAGAGTGCAGTGCAGGCAATTACACAGTATAGCCTCTCCAATGCCAAATACACCTATGTACTGTAAAGGATAACTTGCATGTTGTATAAGATACTA
The DNA here is from genome assembly GCA_025775065.1 of Hiodon alosoides. Lineage (NCBI taxonomy): Eukaryota > Metazoa > Chordata > Actinopteri > Hiodontiformes > Hiodontidae > Hiodon > Hiodon alosoides. The sequence goes on along the minus strand of JAOYSI010008546.1, from coordinate 2,072 downwards.
CATCTTTAATATGTAATCTCTACATTTTAAGAACTTCACTAAGAAATTCACTAAGAATGACATTTTTACAACTATTTGTAAACAGATAATAAGCAGTCAGTAAATTGGAAGGAAATAAATAGTTTGTGGCTATTTAAAAATTGTTTTCTACATAATCAAGCAAATTGAAACACATGCAAAATGTTTATTTATTTATTTTTATCGGTGAAATATCTTTTTTTCGCCTTAGATAAATCATGTGACGTGTTTATGTTCACCATAGAAAGCCACTGGGCAATATTATTTTCACATCTATCGCCTCAATGTCCTTAATGCTCCATTGAGACTATGGATGGGACCTAGTCAAAACCTTTCCAACCCGCTAATCACACTTTATGTAACTTACTGCATTTATGTAGCATTTTGTTTTTATGAGAAGAAAAAAGATACAAAAACAAAAAAAAATTTTAAAAAGTTATTAAATATAATTATATTAAATGTGATTAGCAGGATGTCAAAGCTTTGATTTGGTCCCCAGCCTATGTGTCTATGCAACACAGTGTTTTCTGTGGCTTGCCAGATGAATCGCCCTTAGACTCTTTGGGTTTTTATTTTTATTTTTTTGTTTTATCAGACTTTATCGTCAGGGGTTAGATTGTTTTTTTTTAGAAAAAGCAGACATCATTTGAAAAGACAACCTTTTTTCAAGTTAATAAACCATTTTTAAAAAGTAATTTACTCTCCAACTGTAAAAGTATCTTGGCTAAAACAGAGATTAAACAGCAGATTCTCAGTAGTTATGACTGTAATTATTTTTGTAACCTAATACTGCCAGCATTTTGTCGAAGACATTTAACCTGAATAAACATTCATTTTCACAGTAACCTGTTTGTAGAAAGAGTAGAATACTAAAACACTAGGATGCATAACGACAGGCCAGGACTTTTTCCTGCTGGAAAGGAAATATATACATATTACAAATATGCAAACCTATATTTGTTGCTCTTCCATTACCACACATTTTAGAATAGCGCCAAAAAAAGTAAAAGAAAATAAATATTAGAGAGATTGAAATTCATTTTTGTTTAATTTTACTTTTGCACAGTAAATTTGAATAAATAAACTGTTTAAAATATATATATTTCTTCAAACTGAACTAATCTATCAGTTCAAATTATTCTTTGAAGTCTTCCATTTTAAGCTAAAGCTTCTTGCAACTTACAGTTTGCCATTCTCAAATACAGATTTTTTATTTTATCCCATATAATCTCTTTTCCTTTTCTCAAATGTCTTTTAAATTAAAATGTACTTTCTGTCTTTTATATTCTACCTCTTTTATCTTTTATCCTTTAAACACTAATCTTTTTCTCTCTCTATGTTTCTCTTAAAATAATATGAAGGAACTGTGCTTGTATTATTGAATTTTTAGACTTCAAATAAATAATAATATTAACAAGGATGACGATAATGATGATAATGAAAAGAGTTTGTTCATACATGAGAATGTGTACTATAATTATGATTAATATAATTCTTGTTATAAGATATGTTTTTTGGGGTTGTTTACTATGTTGCTGTTGTCAGCGATTCAGTAAAATCGGAAGAAGATTGATTGTATCTTTGTATCCTTGAAGCTACATAATTTTGTCCTCTTTTTGTCTTAAATGCATATTTATTATATGAATACAATAATCAACACCATTTTCTATGAAAAGTGAATCATATTCCCATCAGTGCAAAATTTCAGCAGATTGCTCTATGGAGGAGTTGATAGGACTATTAATTTCAATTTAATGTGCAAGGTCATAACAGTAAAAACACATAATGTGAAGTAAATTTAATGCCGTCCTTTCTTAGTAGTGTAAGAAAAACGCAGGATATTTTCATACTGCAGCATGAAAAAAGACAGAACAAATCATACACAACGGTGCAGCTGAGTCTTCAGTTAAAATATAATCATTCCATAGCTGTGGTTGTGCTGGCAGTAGCCAAAGGGCTGCAGCTGAAATTATCAGAGTTGCGTGTGTGTGTGTGTGTGTGTGTGTGTGTGTGTGTGTGTGTGTGTGTGTGTGTGTGTGTGTGTGTGTGTGTGT
>JAOYSI010008545.1:0-11450 GCA_025775065.1 Hiodon alosoides | reverse complement strand
CACACACACACACACACACACACACACACACACACACACACACACACACACACACATACACACACACACACGCACGCACATTCCGTGATGAATTCCGTGATGCTTTGAAAAGTGCTTCTGAAGACTTTTGGATGGTATAATATGTTGCCCAGTAATATATGTACATAAAACCACACACACGTGCACACAGACACATTTGTTTTGATCTTAAACCACAGGTAGATCAGATCGTCTCTGTTGCGATCATGGAACAGTCGTACGTTTAGCTTTTTCCCTCGCCATTTCTTTGGCTACCGGATGATTTGTCTATCAGCAGGAGATTGCATTGCTAATCCAGGCATATTAATCTTGAGGACAAAGACTGGGGGGGTGGTTAATTTGACACTGTACCAATGGCTATTTGCATCGGCAAACACAGCTTGACAGGATCTATGAGAACCAAGGCACAATTTATTCCTCTTCAGAAGAGGGACCAAGAGAAGGAAACAAAGAACTAAAATCAATAGGTGCTTTATTGATGGGCCTCGCCAAATAAAGGTGACATTTACCTGCTTAACAGATCTCTCAAAACATCACAGTGAGTAAGCCACAATTCTGCCGGGTCTGTGTTGCGCTTTGAAAGGTCAAGGGAGGGAGGGGAAAAAAGAAGCAGAGGAAGGTTCAATCAAATTAAGCGTGGCGGTCGTGTCTCTTTATTGGCACTGTTGAAACAGTGGTGGTATGAAATTCGCGCTGGATAAAAGCCACACATCTTCCTATTGAGCAAAGGTCACGTGGGGAACATTGAGGCGCTAGACAGACAGCACCAAGCTTTCTCAAACAGGTGCGTGTGTGGGCTGTCTACCTGGCCATGGTTAAAGAGTAACGGTGCGAGGCTGACCTGAGAAAGCCTTCAGCGGGACCTGAAGGAGGTCTCTCTCCGCAACGGCAAACAATATACCATCCACATACCACAAAATGCCCCCCTTTTCCCAGCAGTCACCTACCCCCGCTAACCCGGTCTGAGCCGTTCGCAAAAGGTGGAAGGGTGCACTTCATCGATGGTCAAAACAGTGTGCAGGAAGCCACGGCGTAGCGTCTCCCTGACACCTGGCAAAGTTAACTTCCAAGCCGCGCCCCGCTTGCACTGACTGGACCGATGGAAAAAAACTGAATTGATCCCGGTAAACAAAAAGATTGCTTGATTTCTTTTCCTGTTTTGGATTCTCTTGATGGAGCGCTCGCCCAAAAATAAATAAATAAATAAATAAATAAATAACAGCTTGGTATCTCTTTGAGTTCCTGCTTTTGGGGTTGGAACAGCAGGGGCACTTTTCAATTAAGAGTCAGGGACCAGATAAGCTGGGTTTGTCTCTATAGTTGGAGCTAAGTTGTCACAGGAAATCTATATTTTTCTCGTGAAGCAGTTTGGCTTCCTATTTTTCTATGGCGTATTTTGTGTTATAAAAGCGTTGAATCAACTAAGGTTTACCTTCCGTATTTTAATAGAGACCATACATTGCTAAATACCAGCTAAAGCAGATCCCAATTAGGCCCTTTTCTCTCTCTAAAGCACAGTTGGATTTTCTACGTTACAAAGAAGGAAATAGTTTAAGTATATAAATAAAGTTTTAATCTATGTGTTCGTGTTCGCATGTATTCGTATTTCCTACAATATTATTTCCTGTTTCAAACACTTTAAAATTAGACTTTTACATATACAGGAAAAGTATCATACATGTACAAATTTTTATATATAAAAACACCTGAATTGTCATTTATGGTATTAACCAAATCTTAATATTTGCCGTACTTAATGATGTTGCTAACATAAAGTTCCTACAAGTGGCAGAGATCTCTTAAAGCCTTTAAAATAATTAAAAACTCAATTGAGTTTATCTTTGAAGCACATACTTGTGTATAGAAGGCTTTGCCTTCTTCTAAACACATAGATGTTGTGCTCATGATCAGATTTTTATATTAAGACCACTAATTGGCTGACCTTCACCGGAGCCCCTCATTTGAACACAGCCAGTTCCTGGACCCTTCTGACTGACAGCAATAGCATACCTTGCTTCAGTGAAATTTGTGAAATTAGACTGGACTGGCCTATTTGAAACCATTGCTTTTCAAAGTAGCTCACAAGTAAGGCTCATATTTTATCAGGATATATTTGCCATTTCCTTCTTTCTACTAGCACTTAAGAATTTGTACAGGCAGGGGGCACTGCGCAACATGAAATCTCTCAAAAGCCAGCTTGGTGCAGTCCTTTTTCGTTTCAAGGGAAAAAAAAAAAACACTGCATTGAATTAAGGACAAATGTGTGTAGCCACCAGGAAGAAAGATTTATGGATTTACAACAGCACCCCACCCCACTCCCCTCGGCTGCAAACTGTTCAATCTACACTAAAGATACAGTTTACATGATTGCTCGATCCGTTCGGTTAACATTCTCAAGCAGATATTATCAAATACCTTTCTCAACTTAATTCCAGCATGGTTTTCATCCATTTTTCCCCTCCTGATTTGAAGACATTATTAGTTAAGCAACTGCAGCTTCAAACGAGCCCGTGGTTAATTTTTCCTAAAGGCTCTCCATCCCTATCAATACCAGTCTCTAATGAATTGCTTTCAGCATATGGTTTTTCAAAGATGATGCTATTTATCTGCATTCTTATATTTACACCTGTGGGCTGGAGACACGATGTAATTAGCGTTATGAGTAATTCTTTCCGTTTGTTCTTTTCTCCCATACTCAGTATGGTTCAAGAGCACTCATTTACGCCCAAAGAAGGAGCGCCCCAACGAAGCAAGCTACCATCTGTGTGATTATCAAGCTTTTATTTGTAGTCACAAGGAAAAAAAAAAACAGGTACGCCGGGAGGAAGTCACATTGTCGTGAGTCTCGATTCGGGTTTTCGCTTGTATGATGCTTTAGCTGGGAAATCCTCCCTTCAAAATGAATTGGTTCTCACAAGTGACATTTGAGCTTGGACGGATTAGCAGAAATCTCTCCGCCCTCGGTTACATCATAGCAATAAAAGAAAGAGGTTCTTCTGGAGCACAATGGCTGTGTAGTTCAGCTTCCAAAAATGAGATCCGCTCTGATGGTACACGGGGACTGTGAGCCACTCATTTATCTTATTGATAGTCTTTGAAAACAACCATACAACTTGAAAACATATTTTGGCATCCATCCATATATGCCTCTGTCTGCCTGCCTGCCTGTCTGTCTGTCTGTCTGTCTGTCTGTCTGTCCACCTGTCGATGTTACCACAAGCATTGGATTAAATTGTTCCTGTGACCTTAAGACCACTGAGGACGAACGCCCTCCACACACCCGGTGGTGCAACATAGGCCAGGCTGCATTAACATTTAATAAGAATGGTCTATTACAACTCCCAGCAGCTCTGAATCTGACCTTTTCCTGTCTCTTGGCCCTACATTTCCAGCTGTTTAAAACACACGAGGCTTTTTTCTCACGTCGTCTCAAAGGCCCTTTATCTCATCGCTTGAAGAAGCGAGGAGCGCACGCTCGAGTGTGTGTGTGAGCGTGTCTGTGTGTGTGTGTGTGTGTGTGTGTGTCTATGTATTTCTGTGTGTGTGAGTGCATGACTGTGTCTGTGTGTGTGTGTGTGTGTGTGTGAGCGCTTGAGTGTGTCTGTGTGTCTGTGTGTGTGTGTGTGTGTGAGCACATGACTGTGTCTGTGTGTGTGTGTGTGTGTGAGTGCATAAGTGTGTCTGTGTGTTTGTGTGTGTGAGCACATGAGTGTGTCTGTGTGTCTGTGTGTGTGTGAGCGTGTCTGTGTGTGTGTGAGCGTGTCTGAGTGTGTGTGCGTGCGTGTGTGTGTGTGTGTGTGTGTGTGTGTGTGTGTGTGTGAGCGCATGAATGTGTCTGTGCATATGGGAAACACACAAATCAGTCCAATCTGTGGCTTTATAGATTGGCAATATTCTCGTGTTGTAATTAACTAGAGATAATCTAAGTGTGCTGAAACAACTTGAGATAATCTAACTGTGATAAAATAATTTGAGATAATCTAATGTGCTGAATTCACATGATATAATCTAACTGTGCCAAAAAAACCAGTGTGAAGGAGTGGTGCATGGGGGCAAGGGGAAATGTTGTTTTGGCAGCCATTACAGTGACTGATCTCTGTGGGCCTGGTCGTCCAGTGAAAAACCCCTCTGATCTAATTTAAGTGTATTATAAAATGCGGGGCCCGGAGACTACAAGTAATGGTGAATAATTACAGCGTTGCGCTGGCGGGCAGCAACGCGGGAGTCCGCTCAGAGAGAGTCACTGGGGTATCCCTACTGACGCTGGACTGAAGTTCAATAAAAAGCCTGTGTCGAGACAACTAATAAAACACTGCAATACCTGAGGCGCCCTCCGGGTGTGAGGGGGGGTGGGGGGCAAGAGGTTGGCTCAGAGACCCGTACATCACGGATTACAGACCCTACATCTGAATTATTGTAATAAAAATGTAGGGAAAAACGCTGACCTGGAATATTAGGCAAGCACAATATTTTTTGCTCTTGTGATGCATGTGTACAAAATAATAGCTTGGCTCGTCATTTTATTCTAATCACAGGGACATTAAGATTTTAATACACACTTTATCGACAAACTGGCAAATTAAAACAAGATTTGGAAATTAAACATAGGTGTGTCATATAATCTCAGAATGACTGGTTGGAGATTTTGGAGTAATACAAGACAGACGGAAAGCCCCAGGCGCTCTCGGGTGCCTGATGAAGAACGACAGCGCTCTTTTAGCTGCACTGCAACAGCACGACCTTGAGGACAGAAGCAGTGAACCAGGGCTGAATAAAAAGAGCTGGAGAGACAGCTCTTCCTCCATGTTTTACACAAGCCCAGACGCAGTCAGGCGAGGCTCGCCTTTAAGCTACATCTCAAAAAGAAAAGTTGCTTGATGAGGGATCCATCTGCCACACATCCTGCCAGTAACTGGAACATCTTGGCCGTCCTCACGATGCTAGTAACTTTTTCTCATCAATGTGGGTGTATTGAGCGATACTAAAATCCATCAGGGAAGCACCAGGATTTGCACCTGGTTTTTCGCCTGCCTGGTGAATGGCAGTCGGGGTAGATGTGATGCGTTGCGCGTTGTGTAAGGTAAGCGGGATTTAGTGATACGGGAGCTGCCAATATGGGGCTTTGAAGAAGGCACGCTGAGATGGTGATGAAATGTCATCTTTTCCTCGGAAAATCAAGACTTCAAGTCCAGTAAGCCACTGGCGATGGGCTCCTGCTCTGTCTGTACACACACAGAAAAGACAAGGCTATTTATCTGTGAGTGTGATCTGTCCACCAATACTCATTTCTGCAGTGAGAATTTTTTTGGTGGCCTGGTGCGGGGGAAACGTGCAGGCCCATTTGTCTGTGCCAACGAGAACACACAAACGCAGAAGAGACAGAAAAGTAGAAAACCCTAAAGACATTGCGGTAACTAGCGGTACGCTTCCCCCCGCTGGTCACGCAGGACAGCCAGGAAGGCCTGGAAGGTGTGTGGCGTGAGGCTTCTCCCGGCGGAGGCTATCGGCTCCTCGGCAACGGCTCCCTGGGCAACCGGCCCCCGGTCCTTTCTTCCCCGACTGCAGCAAGACCAATTAGAGGATGCTCTCGAACGGAGCGTCAATTATTCTTACCTACGACGCCCCCCCCCCATTATTATGTCTCTGTGAGGCCCTGGTGTACTGTACACGCATGCATACCCCCGCAAGCTCCGTACAGCAGCTTGTCAGAGCTTCCTTTTGTGGGAATTGGTTCCCAGGCACCATGGCTAAGAGCTGGACAGAGGTAATAAAAGTGTCTAATAAGGGCCAAGGCCTCACACGTTCTGTCATAACATTTTCATAGAGCAGCGCGCTGGGGAGAAAAAGGAATCGCGGCTCGTTAGATTAAAGGAACCGGCGTAACAGAGGGGCATCCCAACGCTAATTACCTGCCGGCATTGTCAAACTCCCATCTGAAAGAAACAAGCTCTTTTCCTGTGCGTACTACCGTCGTGAACAGGCCACCCGTCAAGACACCAGGTCCTCCTCTCAAATATAGGCCCCCACCGCTGCGTACGCCCCGCATTGTGGCTACTGTAAGGTTTCCTCATCGTGAATTCGGGCGGACACCGCGAGCCAAAGTCAGACTAAAGAAATTCTCCAGTAAAATGAAGGGTCTCCGGTCTCACAGCGGCTTATGGTGTTGCAGACTTCAGTTTATCCAGTGAATCGACCATGCGCGGCAAGCTGTACAAACAGACAGCGGCTGAAAAGCTGCCCTCAGGTGCCCATCTCTGATACCATTCATTTATTTAGATTTACTTGGGAAATCTAATTCTGCCAAATGCAACAGGCATCCTAAATTTGATTAATCTTTAAAACGGCCTTCAAACACAACTGCTATCTGAGTGGTGCCACCCCTAGATGGAGGGGAACATTTCCAGGCTGAATTTAACCTGAGACGAAGGCAGAGAATCGTGTCGCGGCCTAGCAGCCTGTACAGCCTGTTTTTTCCCACAGATGGTGAGTAAGTTTACTTAACAAAAGAGCCTCAGAGTGAAAATAAATTGCAAAAAAGAAGTGTGGGAAGGAGGGACTTTTTTCACAACAGTTGGTCTCCTAAGCCAGAGGTGGCCTGAACCTGGTCTTCACTATCTGCAGGTTATGGTTCCACCTTGTCTCTGAGTCCTTTCACTGGGATCACTGTTTGGCTGAGTGTTTCCAGGTGTAAATTTCTTAGCTCGTAGCCCGGCAGAAACTGTGCCTATTGCAGAGGGGAGTTAGCCGCCCCTGTTCTGGGCTATTTTGATGTCACGCTTCCTTCACGCTGCGGTCTTTTTTGCCCCATAACTTCACCAAAGTAGTGAGATTCTCACCCTTGAGTAGGAACTCATCACCTCCCTCCTTTAACCTTTTCGAACACGTTTGTGACATTGTGTCCTGGAAAAGCTCTCCGTGGCATTGAGAATCAGTCAACAGTAGATAGTTCTGTCAACCCGTGTGGCCACCGAAATGGAATAATCTAAACTGGGACAAGGGGAAAATAAGAACAACAGCAACAACAATGGGAAATGTACTGGGCGGCCACGTACGGAGCCATTCACCTCCACAGCTCTGTCCCTGGGATCAATAAGCGAGTCCCTGGTTCCTGATACTTGTTGAAACAGCACATTTCCTGCACTCCTCTGTCTCTTAGGAGAGCTTTCTCAAATAAATGGATTTGATGATGCTGCCGCCTTTGGACAAAGACCAAAGAAAAAAATAAAAAAGCCAGTTGGAACCTGTCAGCCTGCAGTCCATCAATCAATGTATTCTCTCTGTATTCCCTTTGCACCTACATCCTCTTCCGTCCGCGTCTGGCTGAAATAATTGTTTATTACTCAGACTAATCTAGTGCAACTGGCTCTGAAGCGCCGAAGCCAGGGCATCATCGAGGCTGACAGATGCAGGAGACAGTCGGCGGCGGCAACGGGAGACGGATTGCTTTTAAGGCCCAGATAAGAAAGCTGAGCCCAAAATAGGGTACAACCACCTTGAAGTCCTGAATGGGAGAGGCACTGCTACCCTGTCACCCCCGTCAGCCAAAACAAATTGACGCTTGCCCTGTCCACTGGGGCCGCTAATTGTTTTTTGTTTTAGCAGGTGGGTTTTTTGTCTCTGTCAGGGTCCATCAGTCTCAGATGACGTGTGTAAAATGGCAGTCCTGCAGGCCGTCATTCGGGCACACAGTGGGGTCAGCACCTCCTCTCCCGGTGCTGGCAGGACTGTTAAAACACCAGCAGGCGTTTTGTTCACTGTCAGATATGGGGGCAGGGCGAGCTTCCATGTCGCGTTTCAACGTGGCTCCAAACGATTGGAAATTTTGGGGAGAAATCTGTATTTCCAAACTCCACACACACCACCAACATCGCACACACAATGCCTGGCATGGTTGTTACTGACAATGGCGACTGTTTAAGGCAGGCCTGGCCCCTTTGATGGATGCAGAAAACAAAACCAAAAGGGAGGCAGAAGCTGACTGTTTACTGTCAGTGGGCGCCAGTCTCCGAGCCCCCCATTAACAAAGACACACACACAAAAGCCACAAGGATGACGTGATGGACAGGACTGTGTTTAACCATTCAAAACAAAGACGCTACCATGTCTCAGCATTTAAGCACGCTGGCTTGCCAACCCTCAGTTTTGTTTACATCACTTTACATGAGAAACCGCTCAAAAGTCTATGATGACTAGCAGGAAGCCATTATAACCATCGTTCAATGTGACACGACAACACCACGGATAACCCTTACCCTAAAGATAGGACCCTGGCTTAACCCTTACCCTAAAGGTAGGACCCTGACCCTACCCCTACCCTAAAAGTAGGACCCTGGCAAAAACCAAAAGGTAGGACCCTGGCCTAACCTAGTCAAGTAATCAGCTAGAGAAAAAACCCAGCTCTTCTGGGCATAAGGTCCTGGCATCGTTTTGAGGTTGACTTTAATTTCAATGTGAAAACACACTGTAAAGAAAGACCTCCCCCCTCCGCCCTTTTCTGGACGCAAGGCAGCAGAGTATCAAGACCGCTTCCCATTTACACGTTTCCGTAAACTACAGCGGTCCAAACTTCCCTACACTCCTACTCTACAGTACCCAGGCTGTCGGTTTGCATTACCAGTATCTAGGGACAGCTTCAAAGTTGTCATTTGTCAGAACAAGCATAAATGACACTTTGTCACCTCAAATCACACTCCCTCACACTCTCAGATTTTAAATGTCAGCTTGGCGCTGTGTATATACAAATGCTTAAATTTTGTTGCCGTTAATGTGATGTGAGGAACATTTGCTGTACTGACATTTTAGATTAGCACCCGTACAATTACGTCTGAAAGTTTCCTGGCTAAGATGTTTAATGGGCGATAATGCCTGAGTACCACGTCGTTTAGGGTAGCGCTCAATTGCACAGACGGAGAGAGGGCAAGAGGGGGAGGAAAAGAGAGCGAGATTCGTATGTGAGAAGAAAAATGACCAACGTAGCTGACAAGGACAGTGGCAAATGGCGCGTCGCTCGCCCGTAATTTACAAATCGTCGAGTGGAAACAAAATTAGATTAAGAGGGTGCTCTCTTAAACAGACTCACTAAACATCACTATTAATTACCCGACTGTCACGGAAACAAGAAAAGATTATTTATTTTTTGCTGCCGAGGACGGAATAATAGCTGGAGAATTTTATTTTGGGGCTCATTTTTCAAGAGTGGGACTTTAAAAAGATGAGGAAAAAACATGGATTTTCGATCAAAGAACGCTAATGTCTACATTATCATCCAGGCAATAAATGGCTGGACTTGAGTTATGGGGAACAGCATGTGGAACATATTACAAGGCCTGGCCATTTGTAGCCCACTTTAATGGGCAGGGAATCGACTGAAGTTGTGCATTGGAAACATCAGCCTTTCACAAAACAGATTCAGCCATTAAGCAAAGTAATAGTGCAATCTTTCATACATTTTTGGGTCAAGGTAATGTTGGTAGTGGTGATGGGGGGGAGTGGGGGGGGGGGGGGGGCAGAGGGACAAACTGACTTACACGCATCTAATGACATTTGTTGAATCGCCTGTCAGAACAGCCAGAACAGAAACTGTCCCTGGCGGCCACCTCGTCTCCGAGCTAACACATCTCCTGCACCTTCAGGGGTCATCTCCGAGCTAACACATCTCCTGCACCTTCAGGGGTCGTCTCTGAGTGAACACATCTCCTGCACGTTCAGGGGTCGACCCAGAGTTAACACTTCTTGTATTGAATAACTGTATTCAACAGCGTTTTATTTTAACGAGTAGAATAATTACAAAACAAAAGAAAACAAAACTGTTGAATAGAAATGTTATTAAATGTGGTGTCAAAGATTTGGTCCCAGCCAAAGTCCTGTAAGAATATTAGGTTTTGGTTGTAAAAAGTGTGTTCAGTATGCTGCACGCTCTTATCTGTGATGGGTCCCCAGCAACACACAGCACTCCCGACAGGTGCATCGTACTGGACACACATAAACTCAAATAGAAATACCCGACACCCGAAATAGTACGCCGCTACACTGTAATCAAGGTCAACCCATACAACGACGAAAGTGAGACTGTTCTTTACTCAGGAACATGTCTGGATTTAGTGGCATGAAAACCCAGTCCAAACATGAGAAGACTGGGCGTGTGGCGAAGGCATCTGTGTTTGTGCTTTCACACTGCTCAGTTTCAGCTTTTAAAAATAGTTCTTCTACAACAGATTCTCTCAAACGGCCAACCGCAATGCGCTCCAAAACGTACTTGTGAGGGAAGGTGTTGCTTCTTGATTTTCACACGTTTACTGTATGGGAACAAACATTTCCCTTCTGCCTGTCAAATTCGGAAACGAGAGAGGGCTGGGAAAGAAGCTGAGTACGTCTCTCAGATAAAGGTGAATTCCCGAGTAAAAGCTGAAAAACGGCGTTCCATTTCTTCTCCCACGCGTGCGAACCTGCCCGCTCAACGGCCCGCCCGCCGTCATGGCATCCAGAGAGAGCAGAACGCATTGGCGGGCACTTCACGGATGGCTCACTGTCTGTCACCGCCGGGCCGTCATTCATCACAGCTGAGCAGCGCCGTCAGGCCAGAGTGTGATTCATTTAACGTTGCCATTTTCAGAAATAAGCCCCATAAATCACTCGTCCGCTCGTCGGGCAAAAAAACTTTTCTTTCTGGCCACTTGACAAATCTCCAGGGCTGCCCGGGGTCACCTCTCCGGGGCCCAAACACGACTACTGGAGCAACCACAGTGGCCTTCAGAGCTCAACGACTGCCAATTAATGAGAGTGGTAATGTTGGTGAGGAAATGACTGAGAGACAAAGTAGTATCTTGGTACTAAAATATCTGATGTAATATGACATCTTTAGAAATGGACCTTCCCTCGCAGTTTGTTTACGACTCAAGCGGACAACATTCGTGAAGTCACAGTGGAGTGCCTGAGCCAGAGGGCTAGTCGCTAATCATTTACTAATTTTACAGATTCCATAGAGTTTTTATTCATCTCGGAGGGTCTTTGAGAGCTCACAAATTACATTTTAGGATGTCCTCACTGCAATAGCTCTGGTGGCCGTGTTGAGAACAATACGTCCTAATGAGGCCGTACATTTCCAATCTTAGCCAAATCTCTTCAAAAGTACCCGTTGGTAGCGTACGTTAATTGTGGATCGTAATCGCTGAGTAATCACGCTGATATCCGGAGTATACAGTTTTATCCATGGCAGAAGTAAAACTGAGAGGTCTTTTCACAGCCAGTTGCAGATGCCTCAAGACGAAGGTTCAGTGCTGGCACAATGGACAACATCATTGTGAAATTGTCATTATTCGTATTTTCTGCCAGGAGAGACAGGCCTCAGCCACCAAAGTGGCCACTAGTCAACAGGACAGCATTCTCAAGGGCACCAATTTGCAGCATTATAT
>JAOYSI010008544.1:0-11450 GCA_025775065.1 Hiodon alosoides | reverse complement strand
CGTCCAAAACAAATGTCCAGGAGTTCTCTAACCCTAACTCAAGCCTCACCCAGGAGATGTTTCCCTCATAAGGAGATCTTTCCCTTTCACAGAGTTAACTAGTCAGCGTCCAAAACAAATGTTAGGAATAAAGAGTGAGGAAAATGGAAACTAGAAGCACCAGGGCCCAATCAAACACCCATCCACCCACCTGTCCCATCTCTATCACCGAGGGTAACCACCCACCTGTCCCATCTCTATCACCGAGGGTAACCACCCATCTTCCCAGTCTGGGGCTGGGAGCACTTACAGAAAACAGGGCCCATCTCGCCTGAACAGACCCAAGTCGTGTTCCCAAACATCTGCACTTTCAGTTAACCTGCCAAGAACACGGCTCATTCCAGGATTTCTCTGCCCATCAAAAAGACAACTCAGGAAGACCCGATTAAAAAACTTGAGGAATTTTTCAGTCCGAAGCTGGAAGGGGGGGAAAAAAAGAAAAGAAAAGAATAAAATAAAACAGGAGATGTTCTGGGATCCGTCAGCGCAGTGTAAACAATGGTCAAACGACACACTGCAGATCACTCAATGCTGTCTTCCACTCCATTAAAACCCAGGACGGAGCATTCCTCAGGACCTAAGGGGATTATCGAGAGAGCGTGCTCGTTTGTAGAAGTCCCCATAGGATGGTAACTGAAGTAACTGACTCGTCAATCTTTTGCTCATGACTTTGCAAGTTCCGTTCACACTAAAGTCTGCAAGGACACCATTGGTCCAGACTCTCTTTTCCTAATTTACAGAGGAGGTCTAACTCCAGCGTGGACAATAGAATGATTCCTTAAGGGCTTAATCTCGCTATGCCTCGGAAACAAGTCGTAACTGAAGACCTTGTATTTAACCACCACTCAGGTGATCAATATTTAGATCATTCAAGTGACACAAAAAGTGCCAGTCAGCAATTTGGAACTGGAGGAATGTTACAATCAATGTCCTGCAGTGCCAAACTGCAGGGCACATGGAACAAATTAGATTTCACCCAACTACATTTATTCGCAGGCTGGTCTTCAACTTCAACTAAAAATTGTGTGTTTTTTTTTTTGTTTTTTTTTCCTCTGAAAGATTTTGATGCTAAGCTTCTTATTTGTTTAGACACTGACTAACATCCAATACTAGGAAAAATGCAGAAAATAAATGACGCAAAACGGGTATTTGTTCCGGACCAGGATTTGTTTAAATATGGTTCCCACGCCCTTTACTTAGCACGGCTCTTCAGGAATCCGTATCAAGCTTGAGAAGAGATTACAAAAACGTGCACAACAAGTTTAACCCAAGAACTGAGTCGAGTTTAACTGAAGCCAGAAGGCACTCATAACTGTACTTGAACGAAAAGACGGACGCTCATCGCCCTCGTGCTGGGAAAGTTAAAGGGACCCCGTATCTCCCCATCAGCAACACAAAAGGCAGCAGGTCAATAAACCCGGAGAAAGGTCATTGCTGGAGAAACGTTCCTAAACAACGGCATAATTTTGCATCATGACCCTAAAGGCTGAAATATTAAATACCTGTCAAGTTTCTCAGAACAAAGGGATCTGTGAGCTGAATTAAACCTCCTGGTTATATAAAACATGAAACAGAGGCTTTATGTAACCCTGAATGCTTCCAGGCCTGTTTATGTGCAGAAGGAGAGAGAAACTGCCATTTTCTGTACACATAACAGCATAATCATAAGGATGTAAAAGTGATGGGAGATTCCCATCCACGCCCCCGAGGATGCTTATGGACGAATAGAGGCTGAATTGCCATAACCAACATGGTCGCCAAACCACATGACCCTGACAAATCTTCTTACATCTCCAGAATGACAACCAGCATCCACAAAATTCCATCCTCCCAGTCCTAGAGAAAATGATCGAAGCTAAGGTAACTGGTGTATAAATAGCCATGTGGTATAATAGTCCAATGTGGCAGAGAAGAAGAGGCCACATTGTTGAATCCACAGAAATACTGCTTGAAATAGTTGTTTTGCAGTGCTATTAGCGGGTTACCTGAAGCGGATATGCAGATAAAAATAACTACAATCCTCTTGGCCACCTGCCATCAATAGCTCAATGGTGGCCCCGGAGTCCTGCGATCCTGGGTCTGGTCCAGTCTGGCTGTGGCGCCGGTTTCCATTATGACAATTTATTCACAAATTTTATCAAACCACAATTAGTTATTAAGATATTATTTCAATCACTGACCAGTGGTTCAGAACGGACAATAAAAATATTTTTGTCATTTAAAGCGTTCGGAATATTCAATTAAACGAATTACGTTTTTGTCAAGTATTTTTAAATTACGACTTTCCTATAGCAGAGGCTTGCTAATTGGCTGTACAAGACTTAACTCCACTATAAAGGATCTAAACAGCGTTCCCTGTTCAAAATCAGTTTATTCTGAGTGCAGGGTGGACAGATGACGGACAGATAACGAAACTGTTCAAAAAAATAATCGATCATTTTATAACCATTCAAATGTTTTTAAAATTACAGCTGTTACAATTATTGAAAATAATTTAGACAAGACGATCTACACTAAACAAATGAGCAACTAAATATAGAAACAAAGATTTTTTTTAACTAGAATTCATAGGAAAACTTATGACAGACGGGATATTACACAATTAGAAATTATTGTTATTATTATTATTGTTGAAGATGATGATTCGTAAATACTACGACCGCGAACCAAACAAACAACCTTGAGTATGCAACATGCAAATTTTAGTGCCAATTGAATTTCCTATCATCACTGCGACGGCGTTATCATATACCAGGAATATTTTATCAACCCTTCCAGTACAGTCACATTGTTACGTTGAGTACACAATAGCTTAATTTGTCACCCACAACGCTGAATCGCTGCTTTAGTTTAAAACAGATCACCAATTAAACAAAATACTTTTCCAAGTAGCCACTGAATTTGTCGTACAATTAAATGTAGTTATTTTTCAGGCACATAAAGGTGAAATAGTCCGTTAAATTGAGTGTAATAAACCACAATACAATAACAAGAAACTATAAGCGAAATCGATGGCCGAAAATCGTATTAGACTAAATGCAATTATAAATATAAATACGGCGAACACAAGGTCATATGACCATTGAAGAATAATAATTGATAGGTTGCCTTAGCGAAACAGCAAAGCAATAAAAGATGGAAATGGGGGGAAAACCGCAATCAATATTTGGGAAGGGGTAGGACTGAAACAGCAAATCAGAATTCTGGCGGTCAACCAGAAACACATAGTTCTCACAATTAGCCTAAGTGAACAATTACATTAATTAAATGCAACATGCGTACAGCAAGCACACGGGATTCTAAGATAAAGTAATAGTAACCGTTTCTTACCTCAATATAGCCCGCTAGAGCTGGAACGGCGGCGAATAAAACTAGAACAGATATAGCAGGGACTGGACCCATCTTTAAAGTAGTCTCCTCTGATATTATGTAAAAAAAAAATTGCCTCGATGAGTATTTGAAAGTAGAGCACTGTCAAAATAAACAAATAAAAACGGTCTCAGAATAGCTTCTGGCTAACATTTAAGCCTACACCCAATTTGTATCGCTATCTATACAGATCGCAACTAAAAACAGTTCGCGTGTTGCTTGGCCGAGGAACGGAACGCCACTTCGCTCGTCTCGTCTCTACTAGACTGGACAGAGAAGCCTCCAGCCGTCTAGTCAAATTCTCACCGGAAATGAAGTAATGATGCAAGCTCACTGAAAGTCACACCCGGTTCTACGGTACTCCACGTGATTATCAAGTTCTTGCAGTCCAGCTCAACCGATTTAGTATTTTCCGTACCAGTGTATCGTAGAGTTTCTGGGTCCTGGAATAGAGTTCTGAGGTCCCAATTTTAAGTCCAGTTGAAATAGTTTGGCCAGGTATTCGGTAGTCACGATAGTCAAGCCCCCCAATGTTATTATGCCCTTACATGTTCATGGAACACACCCCGTTTATATATATATATATATATATATTGCTTGCTATGCAGGCTACAATCAATTGGTGACATCTTTTTATAATGTTTTAATTTCTGGAAAATACATGCATGCATACTTGCATGGAAATACAACAACATTCCTAAGCATCAAAATTATTATTTTTTGTATATAGGTGATATCAGGTACAACCCCCGGTAAGCCACTCTATTTTATTCAACCAAGAGCACAGAAAAGGTTGAATTGCGGCGCAAATTTACGGAATCCAGTCGACTGCAGAGTTTGGTCAATCTTTCTCATTACTCCTACCTCCTCGTAAGTATAAAATTTAAAAATGCTATCTATGCTACCTGCTATGTTACATGTTGCATTTTCCAGAGGGAATGACAAAAACAGTAAACCCAGTGCCAATGTGGGAAAACTGGAAAATTGTTCCCTGGCCCCAGAGGCAGTAGAGAGAACTCCTGGAAAGTAATAGACATTATAGTAAACACATACAGAGTAAAGCAAACAGCGCATGAGTTTATGAATTAGCAGTGCTTTTACAAGAAGAATATGATTGGTTGTTGATAAGACCTCTTTAATGATTGGTCCATTCTGGGTGGAGTCAAAATGTGCATTATGAAACTATATCTGTCCAAACAGAGTATCTTTAAAACCACCAAATTGTATTCAGTTGAAATGCATTGGGATTCATTGATTGCAGGACGTTCTCAGCATGAAGCTGGACCCTTAGGTGTAGTCATCAGTAGATGGCTAGATGGCACTGTTGTAAACATTCATAAACACGATCATGCTACGCGGTGTTGAATACAAGCTTTAAAAAGTAACATTGCGTAAATATCAGCCAATATTGTAGTCTCTGAGAATCCCAACCTTGAAAAAACCCGAGTGACCAGTGTCCACCTGTGTCCACCATCTAACGGTCTAATACGGCCTCTGTGGTAATGACAGAGGACAGGAACACAGGCTGTTCTAGACGAAGTTCAGGGGCGAGCAGATAGACAGAAGCAAACCGGAGACCACCTTGTGTTGCGCCGTTTCGAGATTGTGAGCAGACAGTAACGCACCCTGCACCTGGAGCGTTCCAACTGGTGAAGCTACGGGATATATAACCCCTAAAACCGCAGAGACCCATTAGTACTACAAAGGTACACGTAGTGCTCAAGAAGGTCCTTGGTAAAAAATGAGTTAACCTTAACCGTTGTGTTGGGTGGAGGTGGAGTGACGGGCATGACAGACAAACGATGAGACTGGGGATAGGCGACCTGAGCAGATCTCAGGTATGTATGAGAAGATGTATTAAATTGCAGAGGGGGGGGTACCATATTCAGAGAACAGTTGGATGCAGTGTGGTTGTTAATGAGCAAGAGCTGTGGAAGAGGAACTGCCAACAGTCTGCAGCTAATGAATGAGGAAGGAGGCGCAGAAAAGCTGGAGGCTGGGCGTCAGACGAACGCCTCGTCTAGATTGTGGTATTTCTGTCACCCCTACTGTTCAGTCTTGGCGGAACAAAGGAACAAAAGAAAATGGACGCAGTCTGTTTAAAGTTTCAGTGCTTCCACACAGTTTTTAGTTTACATAAATGACTTAACATTGGCCAGAATATGGGCCCTTTGGCTATTTTTTCTATATAGAAAAAGCGTTTTTAAGGTAGCTTTTATTTCAGGGAGGTACAAGAAGTGGCAAAATTTAAAAACATATCAGCGTGTGTGTATGCATTCATATATGCTTAGCAAAGATTAAATCAGAGAAGCAAATGATTTTTTTTGAGAAATATATAGTTAGAAGATAATATCTGCAGTTTTACTGCCACCTTCATAACATTTTCTTATTGATCCTGTGGTACGAATGGCTTTTTGGACGCATGTGGCTGGCATCCATAATTCATTCCCGCAGTTCATGATTTCACAACTGTCTGGGAGAGGAGACTCTGTAGGGCTATAGGAGTGGTTTCTCCATAATGAAAGAGCTGCCCGGCCAAGAGAGAGCGACCGCTGTCGTAAATTATTGACTGAAAGAGTTCCATAAAAAAAAAGAGAGCGAGAGCACGCGAGAAAGAGAGAGAGAGAGAGAGACATGGAGAAGGCGGGTTTTATTTGCGGCACAACTGTCAAGCGACCCTTCAATCAGAGGAAGGAGACGCCCCTACACCCAAGCGACCCTTCAATCAGAGGAAGGACACGCCCCTACACCCAAGGCCTTAAGTTTGCAAAGTGCAGAAGACGCACTCTGACTGGAACATTTCACAAACTTTATGCAAAAACCTTTTTTTTTGTTTTAGTTTTAACAGAAAGCACCAACCTGATGAGAAATGAATAACAAAGACCTGTATGAGTTGTGGTTAAATGTGAAACTGTTTATTATGCAATGTCTAAAGTTCCCTGGACACAAAGCGTCTGTCTGAGCAATTTTCTAGGCGCACAACCCCAGTTCATTACTGTGTGTCCTGTTACGTAGGAACGCTGGGTTCGTTTCTAGTTTCTCTTTAGCAGTGACAAAATAGGATTTAGAAGCTTGTGACCTCTCCGTGTAGTGGCATCATTTCACAGTGCCAGTTAGAATAATGAGGCTTGGTACACCCAGTGAGACTGGCATTAATTAGCGCCATAAAACATACGGGGATCATGGCGAACCAACAGAGGATTGTTTGATAAAGGTGACATGCAGCGCAGCAGAAGATCCAACATGTTGCTGAAATGGAACCTCTTGAAACAGAAAAGGCCGATAGCGCATTCCCATTAAGACAGTGCACTCACATATAAGCTAATGGGAGCAACCCATGCCACATATATTCAGAATAACCGCATAACGTGACAAGACGTTTCCATTAGAACTAATTGCTTTGGAAAACTCAGGGCAAGTGACTTTAGAATGCTAAGACCCTAGAGGTTCCATAGAATGCTAATCCCCTCATAGTGAATGGACTGGAATGGTAAATGGCGTAATATATTCAGTCTCACAGACTGCCTGCGTTATCTGGCTATTGAGTCGCAACAGTGTTGTGCCCATAAGGTCTGGTCTTATACTACCGAAAATCCTGTTTTTGGAACATGGTGGCTATCATTCATCAGAAGGGCTGAGATTTTTTTCTTCTTTCTAATAAAAGGAAACAAAACCAAAGGACTTTCCCAGTTTCACAATGCAACATATTGAGCTTTCATAATTATAGAAACTTCCCGGATTCCTGACTTCTATTTAAAATTGTCACAGCCGCTACTGAACGGAACTGGCCAACTCAATAAAATGTAGGGCTACATGCAAAACAGAACAATGACGCTCAGATTTTAAAATAATTTTTTTATTAAGATGCTGACACAAAATCAGGGTATGTTACAATGTTACTAGCAGCCAAAATGCCAGGACATTAAGGAGGAGGCACACATAATTAGCACTAGGGCTAAGATATCAGCCTCTCAGTGCAGCCTATTTTTCATCAGGGCGGACCAAGCTTGGAGACAATGTCAGCATTGACTCCATATATCACCATTTCAAGGCCGGTGCAGAGAGACAAGTCTAACCCTGACCCAAGTTCAATGTTGTCCTGTGCTTTCATTATTATGTGGAGCACTGCAGAATAAAGGGGTTGTCAAGAGTGTCAGCTCAGAACATACAGGCTAAAAAGACAGGCAGAGAGGCCGTCTTACCAAACCTCCCAAAAACTTGTTTTACAGTGTGCACTAATTAAGTCATTGCCATTGGGGTCAACCGATCAGTCACAACGGACTTCACCGCTACAACACCCGCACCACAGGGCATGTACACGTAATACCACTTACAATTAAAATTCTTTCTTGGGTATCTAACATCAAGTGTTAACTAGTATTTAACTTTTTAGGTTGTGAACATCCCCGATGTATATGTCTGTGTGTGTGTGTGTGTGTGTATATATATATATATATAATTTTATTTTATTTATATGATTATATTAACGCTAGTGAGACACTAACTTGACTCTAGCTGTTATTGTTAGGTCACCAATAAACACCAATCCTGTTGACGTTTGGAACACGATTGGGATGGGAGGTACCGGAGAAAAAACACTCAAAATCATAACCCCCGAATAAGTTAAAGGCATCAAGGCAGATGGAGATAAACTAAATAACATATTAAATAATACAATTTGTGAAGTCTTAGGTAAAAAGTAATAAATAGGAATTTCCATTGGGTTGCTTTTACGTTATTTTCCATTGGTTGAAAGAACACAGCCGAACGCGCTGATTGGCTTCTTACAAAGGCAAACATTCTCAGTGCGTTTTTTTTTTTTTAATACATCAGTGTATATATATATATAATATATTTATTATCAGTAAATAATAAAATACACTAAAGCTAGATATTTTGAAAGAACAAATAAGCTAGAGGTTCACCTTTCCTTCACAATATATATATAGTCTAGTTCGCTTAACTCTGAGACACCACCAATCACCATTCACAGACCCTTCTGTTACTAGGAAGATTATGTTAATATATGCAATGCAGCCGTCTCTGCAGCTACCATTCTGAGGTAAGAACTACTTGGCCGTTTTCATTAAAAATATCAAAAATCGAGAGTACTTTAGCGCTAAACCCAAAGTTCCACCGCCAAGTTATACCGTTGTAAGTATCTATTTGAGATTCGTGACCAGTCGATGCTTTTTTAAATGATAAAAATGTCCCGCTTTTCATGGGTCTCTTCAAAGCTGGTTGTTGTTGTTTAGTCCCACCCAAAATGGAGAGTCCCCTTCCTTGTTCTGCAGCAGAACTAGGGCTTGGCTCAACTAGAAGGGGGGACGGGTGGGTCTATTTCAAATATTCAGGGCTCGCACAAAATTCGGACGTCTGTATCAAAAATGTGCCGCTGTTCTAACCTTGAAGCTGTGGGTTTTGCCATACGTTATAGGGCTCGGCGCTCTGTGGGTTTTATCTCCGATAATGTGGGTATTGTGGTGCGCTTAGTTCCCGGGTTTCTGCAGCTTTGATTTTTGTGGTATGGTCCGGTTGGAACTCAGAACTTGAGGGGGCAAAGTAGGGGGGATGGGGGTAATAAAATCGTTGTCACCTTGGGTCGTACTTATTCCCCCCAAAACGTGCGGTAATTTCTCCAAGACACCGCAAATGTACCGCTGTTAACTTTTGACTCCATTTTCCCCAAGCGCTTGTCTGCACATTTTCATCCTCGTTGCTCAAGTACCCCCATATTGTGATTAGACCGACCGTTCTGGGCGAGTACAGAAGTGCTGGTAGATTTTGGTTTAGCTACATAGCTTGCTACACAGCTACCAAGCTAAATTGTCGGCACCAAATGTGCAGGTAGACCGTATAGTATTAGTCAACTTGGTGCAATAGAGGAAGATAAACGGCTTGGAAAAACCAGAAAACGTATAGTGAATCAGTTAAAATGTAGTTCACCTGACGGTTAAAGCTCGTCAGCTAGCTGGTTAGCCGGCTTTCCTCTATCATTTAAAAAGAAACCTTACCGGCATCAAAAAACTGAATTCTACACACACATTTGTTAGGTGTCCACTACCCATTACGAATACTTTAGAGTATTATGATTAAATACATCAAAATGAATTTCCTTCAAGTATATCCTTTTTGGTTCCAGTCCCTATTTGCAACGTTTCAAATGTTATTGCTCTCTGCAGGTGAATTCCTTTGTTATTTGCACCTGTTAAATTAAATAATAAGTTAATTAAGTATTTGTATTTCGTCAGTTATTTACGTATAGCTATGCTTAATAGCTTTGTGTATTTACACAGTCAGTTTAAATTAAGTAATTAATTGCATTGAATTACCAAGGCTTCTGTCCTCTGACCAATTTTCCCTCCATGTTCCATTAGTAAACACTTTGAAACTCACCAGTTGCTGGTGCAGTGATCAGGTGACGGAGGTGATTCCCAGGTCTGTTCCAGGGGGCCTAGGGGGATTGGGAAGTTGTCATGGAGACCAAGCAGGAAGCATCCCCAGTGTGGAACCAGGCCCCCAGCAATGAGCCTAACACTGCCACACAGGTCTGCATACATGTTAAGTCCAGTCTCTGGGGTCTCAAATGAGTGGGGTGACCGCCATTATTAATGCAGAGCACAAGAGTTCATATTCATAGTCTTATTCAAACCCTGCTTTAAAAGGCATTTCTAGTTTTCTACCCATGTTCTTACTTGTAAACATGACATAAATCTGAGTGGCGCGCTCGACAGTTTAAGCCACCGAACGCCCTCTAATGAACACTTGTCCTGGTTCGGCTGGGCTTTTCTCGGGCGCCTTGTGAACGTGTCGCAGGTTCACTTTGAGGGCGGCACGGTGGCCCAGATTGTGTACAGCGGGGAGCAGTCGGAGCGGGGCCAGCAGCAGGTGGTGTACACAGCTGACGGCAGCTCCTACACCTCGGTGGAGTCGTCCGAGCACACGCTGGTCTACATCCACCCTGCCGACGGGACACAGGTGGGGACTTCCCCCGAGTCATGGACCTGGGCGGCTTCATCTCTCCAGTGCAGACTGCTTCACCAACCGCGCTTGTCTTCTCCCCTAACAGACTGTGTTCGCCGATCAGCCCCAGGTGGCCTACATCCAGCAGGATGGTACCACGCAACAGGTGAGCTCTGCCGCGAGACATACATACATACATAAATAAATAAATAAAGTAAATGATGTTGGCCTAGAGGTAGAAATGTCAGTATATCCTGTGCCGGCTTTTAATTTATTTTTTAAACTAAGAAAGTCATTCCAGTTTGTGTTTGTTCACTTTAGGTGACAGTGTTGTTACCCAGTGGCCAAAACATGAACACAGCCAATCTGCATGTGCTCAGCAACGTTGCCGAGGCCCCCCAGGGCATCCTGGAGCCAGTTCCACAGGTAAGCGCCGTGCAGGGGGAGAGGAATCCTGGTCTCCCAATGGGATGGTTTCAGTGCAGTACGGCAGGACTGGGTGTGTCAGCGTTTCACTGGTCGTTTCAGGGCTGTAGTGATCTTTCCCCCTTCATATTCCACAGGGAGCACTGCCTTTGTCCAGCACCCCTCTACAAACGTTGGCAAGTGTAGGGGATCCCTCTACCAGCCCCCTAGGTGCCACAGACTCGACGGTAGACTCTGAGGACGAGGAGGAAGACGATGAAGTTGATGAGTCTGAACTTGACGACTGGGAGCCAGGACCCCCACAACCATTCACCCCTGAAAACCTCTGTGAGCCCCCTTCTATACCCCTCTTACTGTCGAACCTCTGTCAGCCCCCTTCTATACCCCTCTTACTGTCGAACCTCTGTGAGCCCTCTTACTGTCAAACCTCTGTGAGCCCTCTTACTATCGAACCTCTGTGAGCCCCCTTCCGTACCCCTCTTACTGTCGAACCTCAGCGAGCCCCCTTCTATACCCCGCTTACTGTCGAACCTCAGCGAGCCCCCTTCTATACCCCGCTTACTGTCGAACCTCTGCGAGCCCCCTTCTATACTCCGCTTACTGTCGAACCTCAGCGAGCCCCCTTCCATACCCCGCTTACTGTCGAACCTCTG
>JAOYSI010008543.1:0-11450 GCA_025775065.1 Hiodon alosoides | reverse complement strand
GTTCCCCCCCCCCCCCGCTCCGCCCCCCGCCCCCCCTCGGCGCGCGCCTCGCCCCCCCCCCCGCCGCCGCGCGCGGCCCGCGCCCCGCGCCGCCCCCCCCCCCCCCCCCCCAGCGATGTGAACTACCGAGTCCATGGAACTGTCACACTCAAGCACGGGTTGGGATACAAACCCAGTTGCACGATTTACGACCAAAGTAATCCAATTAAGCTCCCACGGCGCCATTGTTCAATGTAATTCCTCTTTTCCATTGGACACAAACCTTCCTCTCACTTCCAAGATGATACCCTGCAGTCCACATCACTGGGAGAATCTCTAAAAGAGTTCCATTTAATGGGCTGAACTGGGGCAAGGTTTAAATGACGCTTATCATCAGTGGTACCTATGCAGAAGAGCTCTTGTTGAGGAGGGGTGGGAAGCATACAATGTTTAACAATTGCAGTTTCCTCTTTCCCCCCTTTCCACTTGATTAGGCCCAACAGCAAATGGAGAATTTCCTGAGTAAAAGGGAAAATAATTACTCAGCAAAAATGAGACAGGGCCTTGGTAAACCGGAGATAAGCGCTGAAGTCATGACAAACTAGAAATACCTCTGGATCTCCTGCACTCCAGTTACCTGGAGCTTTTCTTTCACATTGACGAGGAAATTTGGCAGTCGAATCAAAAGGTCTTTATAGTCTTAAGAATTTCCCAAATTCGTCAGAATGTTCTCATTGAGAACATTACTGGTTAGTGCCTAAGATTTACAGTAGAATACTATAGTATTGCAAAGCACTATCAATTGATCCATCCTCTCTTGACAACACATGGTTGAACAAGTTAAATATAATATCTGTAGCTCCACAAAATCTCTACTGAACTGGCATATCATTTGTCTCTTCATCTCTTGGACAAAGTTATTTAGTATATACAGAATCCCATGGTGTACTGCCCAAGCTTCAGGTCATGAGCCTGAGGGATGGATTACCATGAGACACTGGTGAACAGTAACCCTAACCCCTATGTGATCAAGTGGGTTACTTACCTCAAAGGCTAACCTGCTGACATAATTAATATCCTTAACAAAGATACTGTCCCCATGTCTCTTTGAGATCTCACATGTTGGCAGTCTTTTTGATTGAACAAAACTTTCCTAATAGCCTACTTCAAAGTGCCAGTGCTTAAAACAATCCCACAAACACAAGACACTCCAATGCAGAACTATCACAACAAACATCCAATAACTAATGGCAGACATTTTAACATTAATAGCAGCCCAACTACCTAGTGGTGCCGCTGGCAAATGTCTTTGGCCACCTTTGACTTTCCCAACGCTATATAATTAGTAATGTTCCTGCCAACATGTGAGATCTCTGAAAGAGACATGGGGACAGTATCTTTGTTAAGGATATTAATTATGTCAGCAGGTTGATTTCTGCTATTATGGAACCAGTTGGGAGGAAAGGCCTGATAGAGAACGGCCCAAGACCAACGTTTGAGTCGGCTGGCATGCAAAGCATTTGCTTGATTATTCTGCCTTGGCGCGAGTTGCTGCGTGATAACCATCAATGAATATCAGTCCTTGAAGGAGGGGCAGACCTTTGGCACACTTTTTAAACGCAGTATACTTACGCAGTAAGTATATAAAAACTATAGCCATGTTCAGAAAAGGAAAACTAAATCATAAAAAAGTTATGGATTACACCTAAGAACTCAAGTTGTCTTACTGTACAAGGTAATCCATCACTTATTATCTACAACTGTCAAGCAGGGTGTAATTTCTTACATTCTCCCAGAGAGCATTGCCAATGAACTGGATGATCTATAATGACAAATGTCACAGGACTAGAATAAAATTCTGTTTCCTCTTTGGGAATACCCTTCTGCAGCAGCATCTGAAATATGAGATGTATCCTATGTGCTGGTATACAATAACTGGACTGAAACTTATACTTAGGTTAAAGGCATATTGGTATACCCCAATGTCAGATAAAAAATACCTAGTAGCTCAGCAATGTCGTTTAGTACTGCATGCACTGTAGTCGCTATATTTCAATGTCTCTGCAGGATTTTTGGGCATTTGCATGAAATAGAGATAGCACTTTGTTCAGTAAATGATAAACAATGTATTCAAGACTCCTCCATCTGGCCAGACAACTGCCACCTAGTCTTGGTCTAATATTAGTGAAACACTGAGTAAACAACATAAAATAAATAACAAAATCAGCAGAAACCACACCCGTTTACTCTTCAGTGTTCCTGAATCAACTGACAGGCCCACGTTTCTCTGTCCCCTGTCTCAGCACAGCCGAGCTTCTCTGTCCCCTGTCTCAGCACAGCCGAGCTTCTCTTTCCCACTGTCTCAGCACAGCCGAGCTTCTCTGTCCCACTGTCTCTTTAATGGCACTATGTCTCAGCACAGGCACATTTCACTGCTCCTCCCCTTGGCCTGGGAGGGATTACAGCCAGTGCAAGCTAAGTGGGACATACACCACAGTGTGTGTGTGTGTGTGTTTGTGTGTGAGAGAGAGAGAGAGAGAGAGAGAGAGAGAGAGAGAGAGAGAGAGAGAGAGAGAGAGAGAGAGAGAGAGAGACAGAGACAGAGAGAGAGAGAGAGAGAGAGAGAGAGAGAGAGAGAGAGAGAGAGAGAGAGAGAGAGGGTGCCCCCATAGCCCTTTCGGCAGTGCCACTTCACTGCTCTCTCTGAAAGTGCCAAAGCTGTCAAACAACACGGTGGGAGAAAGCGCTCCAGTGCCGGAGTAAAGCAAACCCGCTCAACTGCTTCATCAGGGACAGAGCTGCAACTTCAGGGCTGGACCACTATCTTTTTGTTTCTTATCAAGGGACAAATACACAGCCATTTAACAAATCCAAGGAGGATCTACACTATTTCTTTTTGTAACGTTTTTTTTTTTTATGTACTTGAGTCACTTTGATGATTTGAATATGCCGTTGTTACAGAAACCAAAGGAAGGTCTGCATTTTTTAGCATACCTGTTTATATACAAAAAATATTCATGGTACTGAGTTAATCATCGTTGTGATCAGTGGTAATTGAAGCAAGTAGTCTGCATGTGTTGTTTCACTTTGTTTGGCTCCTTTCACTTGAATGCAGAAACAAAGTGGGGACAAGATTCTTGTCAATTTGAGTCTTAATATTTTGCAGACATTTAAGCAATGACTTGCTGAAGCAACTGAAGAATATCACATTTTAATTTAAACGTGACTGTAGGAAACACCCAATTTTAACATATAAGTACTCAAAGATCTCAGCTGTGATCTCAAAGATGTGGAACAGCTCTGGCAACGGCACTGACTTTGACTACCCTGTGTTGGGACAAAAGGGGTTGGTCCTCATGGTCACCATCATCCTGGCCATCGTGGTGGGCAACCTGCTGGTCATCGTTGCCATTGCGCGCACCTCTCAGCTGCAAACCACCACCAACATCTTCATCACGTCGCTGGCTTGCGCCGACCTCATTATGGGGGTCCTGGTGGTGCCCCTGGGGGCCACCATCATGGTGACGGGACAGTGGCAACTGAGCAAGACATCCTGCGAGCTCTGGACGTCAGTGGACGTTCTGTGTGTGACGGCTAGCATCGAAACGCTTTGCGCCATTGCCGTGGACCGCTACATCGCCATCACCCGACCGCTGAGGTATAAGGTACTGCTCAGTAAGCGGCGGGCTGGGCTTATTGTGTGCGTAGTGTGGTCAGTGTCAGCACTCATCTCTTTTGTGCCCATCATGAACCAGTACTGGCGAGCCGAGAATGACAAGCAGGCAGAGGAGTGCTACCAGGACCCTGCCTGCTGCGACTTTGTCACGAACATGACCTTCGCAATAGTCTCCTCTGTGGTGTCATTCTACGTGCCGCTGGTGGTCATGGTCTTCGTCTACGCCCGCGTCTACCTCATCGCCACACAGCAGGTCCAGCTCATTGACAAGAGCCGGATCCGCTTCCAGAATGAGCCGCCACACCCCCATCCTGTCAACAACAACCTGCCGGCCTCCCGCAGGAAGAGCTCCAAACGCAGGCCCTCGCGCCTGACGGTTGTCAAGGAGCACAAGGCTCTCAAGACGCTGGGCATCATCATGGGGATCTTCACCCTCTGCTGGTTGCCCTTCTTTGTGGCCAACATAATCAACGTCTTCATTAGGGAAGTGCCGGACAAAAAAACATTCCGACTGCTAAACTGGCTGGGCTACGTCAACTCCGGCCTCAACCCCATTATCTACTGCCGCAGCCCGGAGTTCTGGACCGCCTTCAAGAACCTGTTGAGCTGTCCGTGGCTGCCCGCTTTGCGCTTCAATGCAATCTACAAGGAGCTGCGGACTCGCTGCCCCTGCTTCCTGGGCTCAGCAGAGGTCGGGCTGGGGGGCTCCTTCCCTGAAGCACCCGAGGTCAGGGACAAGGAGGACGAGAGCTGGGGCAGCATTCAGAGTAGCTACAGGGGCAAGGATCCGTCTCCCAGGCCACCTGACTCAAACGGTAGCACACTGTTCACCGTTGGACAGTGCCTCCCCGTTTCATGTGGGACACTGAGGTGGGACACACACTGCATACTACAGATGGATGGGGAAATTAAAAGAGACGCTTAATAATTATTGGCGTGGAAAAGCTCATTGCCCTGTTGGAAACTCTGTAGTAGGCAGAGAAATTGAATAAATCTGAAGATTCAAGGCCATCAGAGGAAATGCCACAGTTGAAATATGAAGGGGTGTCTGTGGCAACCCAGGCAGAAGGCTGGTCAGCTTCAGCGAGCACGGCTCTGGGTCGCTGACTGGGCCAGCCGCTGGTTTGTTTTGGAGCAGGGAGACGTTCTGAGACTGGAGGTCTGTGTGTTTCTCCCAGATGTGATTGAGGGGTCTTTTAAACTTTAAACCTTACACTGGTCCTAATGACATTCGACATACACACACAGCCGTTTCTGCTTCTGAGAAAGGGTGGTTTGGTCAGTGCGCGGTGCACCGTTATGTACACATGCACATCTTTCATCACATTCATTTTGAGAAAAAAATTTCACAAAATATTACTGGTTACTGGTAACCACATTAATATGTGCTGTCAGGAATATACTACAGGGTCTTTCACATTTTTAATTTTAAAATTACAGACTTTTCTAGACCCAATTTTCCTGACTGCTCGGCTGGTTTGTGTTAGGTGGCTTGGGATGTATGTGATTGTCATTTCAAGGAAACCTTCCTCTAACAAATACAGTAAGTCAATCATTTTATAATAAGCACTCAATATTATACTACACCCAGTGGGATGCTTTTGAACATTCAATCTATTCTTGCATCTACAGGTGCATGGTACTATAGACAATCTCCCCATAGAAATTAATTTGATCTGTCAAACGACCGTACACATAACTTACACATGGCTCTCTTATCAGTTTTTGGGTCTGGGTCGGGCTGACAAGACAGCTTTCAGCAATTTTGCAACGACCCATTTCGGTCTTGTGCAGGCTGTTTAACGGAATCAGTTTTCCAGCATATTTTAAAGTTGCTACGTTATGTGTTTTGCATTAATTTGACATGGTCATTAGTCAGGAAACTCTATACTACAAGCGCGCATTCGACGGACGTGCCAACACAAGCCCACCCGTCATTCTCCTAGCAACAGCAGTAGCTTTGGAGACAAACACTTGTTAATTTGTAACAATACATTCAAAACAGTTATGCGTTGTCGTATAAGTACCAAGGCTCAGGTTGGCGGAGGTTATCCTATGTATTTTGTGAATGCCCAACAGCTTTTAAAATGTAATTTACATTTGACAAAGAATGTTAACAAATGCTTAGAAAAAAAAGTGTATAGCTGTGGCAATGTGTCGATGAGGTTGCACATAATTACACACTTTAAATGCACGTGAAGGAAGTACAATCCCCATGCCTACATACCATTATATATTTTAAATACTCATGCTCATTACATTAAATCCGGAGTACCAACTACAATACACCAATATTAACAAACAACAACATGCAACATAAAACCACAAAATGCAAACACAGGGGCATGACGCATTGCTGCAATGGCTGACATTAACCCCCGATAAGTCTTGGGTCTGGGCATTTTTTTATTTGACAGCTGGTGAAAAGATCTCATCAAATGATTTGAACTCTGAGCTAGTGTGTCTCCGATGTAATGTTTGTTAAACTATTTTTACAGAAGTAACGATTGACTTTACCAGCGTATTATCTGGCTTGCAGACAAAACTGAATATTGAATACAATTCTGAATTGTTCTGGTACGATTATGACTTTGTTCTGGAATCCTAGGTAGTTTTCCAACCTTTGACTTGTTTTAGCTTTTTCCATAGTTTTCCAGGACTTGAAATTATCTTTCCCCCCAGACTTTCCGGACCTGTGTAGGAATCCTCATACTACTTCCACCTTACCTTACGTTTTCAACACAGCTTGAAACGTTACTCCTAACATCATGGTGGCCTGGCAAGTTTTAAAGTAGGAAAAAACTGGTTCCAGAAAAAGAAAAAGTTGAATAATGCAACAAAAACAAAGAAATATGTTAATTTTCTTGGGGGAATGTTTAAATAGGCGATTTGAAGGACGTTTGACCGACTCCTTTTTCTACTTTTATGCCACGTTAAGTCCGAGGGAAAAAAATCCCTGATGGCAGAAAATATTTAAAAACAAGCGTGTAAAACTATCATGTAGAATATCTTCTCAGTGTGCAAGCAGAATCTTTTCAAGAGCGTGATAAATGAGATAAAACCTGTTGAATGTCAGAGAGACAGTGTCGACTGCCCAGGTCGCTTGTGAGGCTCATCTGATGCATTCCCATGATCTAGCATGTGGTCTATCAGAATTACATGCAAAAAATATTTGTAAAAAGACCAGACGGTTCATATTTGTTATTCAGACTAAATCTAGTAATAGCGGAAAAAGTCTGGGTTGCATTTAGGGTTGAATTTTTCGCCCCCCATTTGTGGCATTTTGCCATTTCTAAAATAATCGACTAACGTTAAAATGTTGTCAACATGTGTTTATGTCAAATATAATATCTGACAGTTAAATAATTTTCCTGTGTTATTTCTTGTATATAATTCTTCTTTTTTTCTATTTTCTAATCAAACCCCCAGTATAACAACTAATCCGCAGAGAGATGGGTAAAACAGCAGCAAAATGCAGCAAAACAGACTTTAAAATACTAGTAACTAAAAATGTAACAAATTCCAACTGGTTAAAAAAAAACCCATAAATGAAACACTGACCCAACACAAAACAAATACAGAAAGGAACTTTCTGCACATGGTGCTAGACACACTGCCTAAACCTCTGGAGTTAAAAGTGAGCTACCTTGCTTGGTTATAGTTAGACATGTCTTTGTTAGCTCTCTAGCATCTAACATGATTATTGAGTAATTGTTTAGTAATTTAGCAGTTCTTGCAGCACATGCTTTGTTTCGTTCTCATTGGCAAGACCGCACACAGTTAAGTATTTATGTTGTATATAAGTGTTTCACGTCAAGGTTTAACAATATGCTAAATTAAACAATTCCGTTATTTACTATGACTACTCACAGAGGACTTGGCTACATACCAATCAACTTGTTTTAACTCCAGACCCTAACCCTCACTACACAGACACCACCACAACCCTCTACCGTCTACCAGATCACGTTTGTACCTGTTTGGAAAAAGGGAAAACCAAAAGGGGACTAGAACAATGAAGCTGCACCCCTAATCACTTCCCCGCCCGTTGTACAATCTCTGTACATAAGCTTCGGAATCAGGAAATAACCATCCACTTGTTTATTTTTAACAAGAAATTCTCCAATAAGGGGTTTCAAAATGAGTTTCCTTTTCATGTAACAAATACAAATGACCAATACAGAATTAATTAAAATATACATTACAAATACAGTTACTAGAAATAATACCCATCACCTTTTCTTGCTAATGTTTTGTCAGTACTGATTGATAATAATAATCATAACCATAATGTTCCCAGACAATTCTAAAATACACTATAAATAAAATAGAGCGAAGAAAAAACATACATATATAAATACTTTAAAAAATTGATTTAACACTGCATCTTAATAACTACTTTATGCATGTCTACATTGGACATTTTGGAATGTGGGAGAAAATCAAACAAATGTTTTCACTTATCCGTTAATGTGACATATCAGTAATATCAATAAAAATATATATTTGATTTAAACATTTTAAAAAGGTGAAAGGTTATAAAATCAATTATGATGTTACGCTCCCTCTTGGGATAAAACGGAACCAGATAAAACTAAGGATCATTAGGTAGTAAACGCAAATGACAGGTTTATTTGGTTCTTTAGAAATTATTCATGAACTTCTGTGAGCACGTTCAATCCATTCAATACAACCATTTGTTTTTCTCATGTAAAGTGCAAGTTTGGTCTTAGTGTTTTTTCAAAGTATCA
The DNA here is from genome assembly GCA_025775065.1 of Hiodon alosoides. Taxonomy (NCBI): domain Eukaryota; kingdom Metazoa; phylum Chordata; class Actinopteri; order Hiodontiformes; family Hiodontidae; genus Hiodon; species Hiodon alosoides. Next base: position 3,044 of record JAOYSI010008543.1, on the reverse strand, counting down.
AAGTTAACAGCTGCTTTGGAGCAAATTCTTCAAACTGCAATTTTTTTGACATATTGCCTTGTTCTGACTCCGTTACTTAAACAAGAACACTAACGCTAAACACACACTTAGATCCCTGGCTCGTTTGCCCCTGGTCGAGCACGACTGCGCTTTCCTGTGAGTTCACCTTGGGTGTCCTACGTGGGCTGAGCTGACTGGGAAGCCCCGTCCATGGAAGACAATAGTCCACACCTGGGCTCCTCTGAGCGGTGAGACGCCAGAGACAGGGTGGTTGTTTGGGGGAAAAGATTTCACTCCAGGGGAGTGGGGTTCTCTGGGTAGAGGTTGGTGTATGTAGTGAGATAGTATATAATAGTGAGAGGCACTATTTAGGGTTAGGGTTCTCTGGGTAGAGGTTGGTGTATATAGTGAGATAGTATATAATAGTGAGAGGCACTATTTAGGGTTAGGGTTCTCTGGGTAGAGTTGGTATATATAGTGAGATAGTATATAATAGTGAGATAGTATACAATCGTGAGAGGCACTATTTAGGGTTAGGGTTCTCTGGGTAGAGGTTGGTATATAATAGTGAGAGGCACTATTTAGGGTTAGGGTTCTCTGGGTACAGGTTGGTATATAATAGTGAGATAGTATATAATAGTGAGAGGCACTATTTAGGGTTAGGGTTCTCTGGGTACAGGTTGGTATATAATAGTGAGAGACACTATTTAGTGTCATGGGAAAATTGGGAGGCTGCTAGGACAGTGAAGGAATAAAATCTCTCAGAATAAACCCTTCAGAACCTATATATAGTCCCATTACTGTCTCATCACTGAAGATTTAACTACTATAAGAAAAACTCGCTTGTAGCAAATAATTTTTTACTAATCCTTGCTGAAATTAGTATTGGTAACTCCATGTACATCTAGCCAAGGGGTTACTGGTGAAAATCGCTAGTTGAGTCATACTCATGACAACAAAATCAATGGCTCCGAAACGGAAATCTATTACAGGGTGCATACCAACATGTCATCATGGCACTGAGATGGGGTATGCTTTTGTACTGCTCGGCTTCCAGACCCAAACATAGACTCCATAAACACTAACCCTGCTGTGTGGACCTTTGTGAAAAAAATAGCAGCAAACTGCCCATTCTCCTCCAGTATGAAGAAGATAAGTCTGAATTTATTGTTCTGGAAACAATTTAAAGTTCCTGTTTTCTGGGTTTTCAAAGTGGCCATGCAAATTTACGGTACAGTAACGCGTTATTTTAGACCACAGAATTTTTTGGAATGTGAAGAAATTTCATGAAGACATCAGTAGAAGACTGTGTGTAAACTGCACATTACTGCGCAATCCCCACCCGCCTATAAAAAATGACATCAAACACAATGATATCTATGTGTTGTTTTTATGAGCATACCTTATGAGAGCAAGTTAAAAAACAATTTGAGGGGAATTATTGAGTTTTGGATTTAGAATTGTGCCATTTCTTTCCTCTCCAATTCTTTGGATCAAAAATGGGACTTGTGTATATCTGTACTAATATTTAGCAATTTATCACAGTTATAATTTTCTGTTGGTAAACCTTTCAGTACAAAATAAAAGTATCCAAAAAATGACTATAACCTCACAATATAAAATAGAAATTTATGAAGTATCAAGCCAAAAGAATTGTACCCTTTTTTCTTTATGAGAGTCTCTTATCTGTCTGTTGAGAGGACAACTAGTAGAATCCACCGCTTCCGTAGCAGAGGAATCCAGAACTGTTAGCCACACATTGCCCAAACGCTTCCGCCACAGGCTGAGACCGTCTCTTCATCAGGTTCAAAAGCAAACACATATATAACAATAAAAAAAAAACATAATCTACACAAGGTAGTACAAAAACAACGACAATACTTGTGTGTTTTATATCTGAAACTTCTCTAAACCACCTTCGATGACCTTCAAACATTACCTATCTATTAATTAATTATAGTCTGTTTTTACTTAAGTAATTAGTTAAGTAATTTAGTTCATAAATCTGAATGTTATAATGCCATTTAACAAATTGTCCAAGAACTTCAGCACACAAGATGCTATTGCACGAAATAAACAAAACTAAAACTTCTTATTTTTTTCTGAAAAAATTTCTACCAAAAAAAATTTCCATGAAAATGTTCACATATTTTAAAAGCTAGTTAACTCTCACAGTCGAAAAGCAACTCACAGAGCACTTGTGGAATTTTTTTTTTTACCGTGGCTCATTCGAAATAATAATCAGGTTTATTACTTAAATACACAAGAGATGGGAGCTCCGTCTCTAAAAAAGAGACGTGTTCTAAAAATATTTTACGATGTGTTTCTTTACAAAATCTCAGCAATTTAAAAATGGAGCTCTTTTACTTCAATTTCCCAGCAAAATTTATCTTCATCGTCTAACTCAGAGGTTCTAAAACTGGGGTCCGCGGACCCCTGGGGGTCCTTAGAGACTGCCTAGGGGGTCCACAGACTAAGTACACTTTATACACTTTTGTCCTCTGTTTCTCAGTAGGGGGTCTGTGATTAATGCTGCATGTTGAACCCCTGGTCTAACTGAACTGCATTACTGATGCGTTCTACTGAAGTGACTTTTTACAGTTAACCCTTTAGTAACTGCATTTGGGTTACTGTGCATGGTGCATTGTTTTGGAAAATAAATGTCCTTTCATTTTAATATGCAATGTATTGTAGCGTTACGGTAAGTCTCTAAGAAAGCAGATTTTATTTGTTCAAGTGTTTCTCTGAAATAAAGACTAGACGCACTTTATTTGGGACACGCCTGAAGCCTTTTGCTTTTATTAGCTTCAAGTCCTTCACTCATGGTCCCTATGGGCTGAGACCAAAACAACAACTCCCTTTCTAACACTCTACTCTATTTCTCCCCATCCTCACTCTCCCTTTTCTCAACACTCACATGTTTCTCCATTTGGAGAGCACCTTAGTTCCACTGAAGGGAAATGTTATTGCCTCAGCTTACCAAGACATTTTGGAAAATTCTGTGCTTCCAACTTTGTGGAAACAGTTTGGGGAAGGCCCTTTTC